>PVJA010016154.1:0-43965 GCA_004027025.1 Myocastor coypus
TCTCTCTCTCTCTCTCTCTCTCTCTCTCTCTCTCTCTCTGTTGCCATTGTTGCTGTTGCACCTCCATGAACTGGATGCTCCTGCCATGTGCCAGTCTGCCTTGGGGCCACTCAAATATGGACTGAAACATCTAGTAAATGTGAGCTAAATAAACCTTTCCTTCCTTCATTTCCTTCATTTTGGGCATCCAATATTTGTCCCAGCAATGAGAGAAGAGTAACTAAGACACATTCTTTCTTCCTCAAAAAAGACATTCTAATACAGACATCCTTTACCATGACTGAATAAATAAATGCAGTAGATATGTCTTAGAGGGAAGAGAGTCAAGTTCTTTCTAAATGTGTTCAAATACTGCTCAATGTTTTTTTTTATTTTTTTTAAATACTAGGTAATGACACTAGGGCCCTCTCACCCCTCAGCTCTTATTTTATGGTACTTTTTATTTTGAGACTAGGCCTCAGTAAATCACTAACTTTACTCTTGATGCTGTTACTTGTGCTATCACAAAAGAAAAGCTAAATTTATCTCCAAATGCTTCCATTTTCTTGAGCCAGAGAAGGAAAGTCTGGTAAGACCCTCATCTTTTCAACATGGTTGTCACTGAAGTGACTTCATTATTATCAGGCCTATATACCTCATGAAGTTATTAAGAGAAGATGTTGCCTGAAATGTCACTGATTTGAGTGCATAAAAAATTTTATGCATGTTTGAGATATTAGATGTTTTTCAGTCTTGACTGAAAGGAACCCATGTTCAGGAAACAGATAGGTAAACCAAGCCTGATATTAAAGGTTTCAAGAAGCTCAGATGACAGTTGGATGAAAATAGTTTCAGATTTTTGAGTGTAAACAAATGAATAGGACAGATTGTCAGAATAAGATTCTTTGAGGACAGTTTGAAGAAGAAGCCATTTTCTCAAAACAAATAAAAGCATCTGTTCATGTCACTGTCCTTTTCTGCATTCTGTTTTTTCCTTCTGAGCCAAGCTTTCCAGGTTTTTCTGACAATTCCAAGCAATGGTGACCTTTGTCTTCTTGATTATCCAGAGCACATGCTATTTGTGTTATTTACATAGGCCCTTAACAGGCAAGTGTGGACTATCTTCATTTTTAATCATTTTCATATGTTAGTTTTCAATAGCTTTTTCAGCTTAAGTGATTTATGCAAGTTTATAGGGCTGAGCACAGCATTAACACATAGAATATATCATCTCATCCATCTCTTTTGCCTCCTGTCCTACACACTTTTAAATTTCTTTCCTTCTAACCTAAAAGTATCCTTATATCCTCAGTGATATAAAATATTCTTCTAGATCTTGATAAATTATTTTCAGAAATATACCTTTTCTTTATAATTATTGTTATGGTTTATGTCTAGTTGTCTCCCCAAAGCCTCATGCAATGACGGGACAGGGACTTCTAGAGTTTGAGACTTGAATGATGATCCACTGGGACTACGTGTTTTAATACTGTTGGAATTATGGTCTGAGTACTGCTGAGACTATGGGTCTGGTCTGAGGCAGATAGGCTAAGGCAGAGAGCCTGAAGTAATTTAAAAAGAGAGACAGAGAGACAAGATTCATGCTGTTGCTCTCTGCTCCCCTGGTTGGTCGGTTGCCTCTGTCGTGATTGCTGCTGTTCCACCGCCATAAACTGTATGCTATCTGCCCCGCTCCACTCAACCTTGGGCCAGCCGAATATGAACTGAAACCTCCAGTAACCATGAGCTAAATAAACCCTTTATTCCTTCACTTTGAGTATTGGGTATTTGTCCCAGCAATGAGTACAAAGTAACTAAGATAATTATCATAGGTAAAATTTTATTTTGCTTATGAGTTTGTCTTCATGGTCACCATGTTAGCACACATTTATTGTATCATTAAGCAGTGTATGAATTCTATTCTCAAATATATAACTAATTTGGACTGATGTATCCAACTCTTCTACGTGAATTTCTACAGATTTGTATGACACTGAGATGTCCCACTTCCTGGCTTTTTAACACTCTACAAAGATATAGTATACTGTATACACCATAACAAGTACTATCTCTATCTATTTTTTTACTATTTTACTTGCAGAAATTATACCTGTACTATAACTCAATACTCTACATCCAGGTCCCAACATCTCTTCATTGTTTCTTCCTTCTTCTCTAGCATAGCAGGTTCCTAAGTGGATATAAAAAGAAAGGTGACACTTATACCCAAGGGTCAGTCTGTCCTCTTAGGAAGATCCATCATTCATACTCTGAACTATGTTAAACCAATGAGTGTGCTGATCTAGTATCATGCACTCATGACCAGTATCACACAGCTATGATATAATCACCTCCCAAAGCCCCACCTGTAAGTACACGAGCTTCTAGTGAGACTTCTAGATAAAAGCCACATTAACACTTAACACTGCTGAAGTATACACTTGAAAATGGTTGAAATGTAAATTTTATGATTTTTTTTACTACAATATAAAATGTTTTTAAGGTAAAGGGTCTTGATTATTAACAAAGAAAAGAAAAAGAAAAGACTACATGATTTCTATATTGAAAAGAATGATGTGGAGATGATACAAAGGTAGGACACGGACAGTCAAATGGCCAAAGGGGCGTGACATTCAGTCATTGAGATCCAGAACATGAGCAGATTTACGAACCTTATACCTGAATCACTCAGAAAGTTCTATCTTCAATTTTTCTCACTAGAACTCAAGCAGGCTTTTGATAAGATAGCCTAAATCTAATGTCAGCCTGAGGAATGACAGGTACAAACGATAGTTGCCATTAATCGAGGGGCCACTGTAACCTCTTGAGTGGCCCACTCTGCAATTCTTTTACTACTTTCAGTTGACCCACATGCCCTCTACAGAACATATTTCTGGTACTACCTTTAATAAATTTAAAAACTCATTATTTCTGTCACTTGTCTTGTATAATTCTTTGCTCAGTACAAGAACATAAAAAGCATTTCTAGAAGTAGCACCCCAGGACTGTAGAAATCAGTAATAGAGAAATTGTCCAAGGTTTTGTTTGAAAGAGCTTGCTTTTGCCAGCTATGGGGTAGGCAGGGAGATTAAATACTATCAATTGAATGCTAGCAAGGTTTTATCTTTCAACCTAATTCCAAGGTTCTGGTGAGTAAAGGAAAGTCCTACAGTCTCAACAATAAGTTGATTACCAGTCATTGTCTTTATTATCATCATAAATTTTCACCCTTCTCTGGTCTGCGTAGGTAGTATATTTTCATAGGAAGAAAAGCAATTGTGTAGTTTGCATCTAAATATCTCCTGAAGGAGCTGGGGAGATAGTTCCATGGCACAAGTACTTGCTGGGTAAGTGCAAAGCCATAAGCTCGAACCCCGGTCCCACAAAAAATAAATAATAAATATCCCCCCAAAGCTTCATGTGGTCATGGGTGGAATGATTATTCTTATGTGCCTGGGTCTAGCGTTGTGATGCTAGAATCAGATTAATGCTCAGATTGATTCATGGTGCATTGCTAAAATTAAGTCAACCCCAACCTGGGAGCTAATGTCCTAAGGGTGGTAATTGGATAACCTATAAGAAACAGAAAGACAGTCATTTCGTGTCTTTTTTTTTTTTTTTTTTTTTGCTTTTGCTGCCTTGCACCTGCCACGAACTATTTCTCTTCTGCAATGTCTTTCTGCCACACCACCCTCCCTTGGAGCCAGCCAACAATGAGTTAAAACCCCTACACACAGTGACCCAAATAAACCTTTTCTCCTTCTTTAACATTGGGTGTTGAGTGTTTTGTCTCAGTACTGGGAAGAGTAACTAAAACAGGTGACAAGATGAAATTGCTGAAGGAACTAATGTCAGGATGCTGTTTTAGAGGCACCATTTAACAGGAAGTTCATTTAAAAATATATTTCAAAATTAACTTTTCACTTAAAAAAATGGAAAGGAGAAGAAAAAGAGAAAGAGGAGAGGGAAAGATTTAGGGAGTTCTGAAAACAGAGACCGCAAAAACAATCTAATATCAAGTTCCTGAAAATTTTAGAAAGTGAGTAGAAAAGAATAAAAAATTATACAAACTAAGAAGAGAGAAGTTCCAAACATTCTCAGACACTCAAAGCACAGTCTACAACATGGGGACCATCTTGCCAGGCTGGCTTCAAAAGGATTTCTAGGAGAAAAATTGTCTACTGATCTAATGAGGGGTGAGTTGTTCATTTGCGCAGAGTCAACATTTTGTTACAGTTTCCACCTATGGAGGGAATACTAAGAAACAAGATAACTAACACTATTTTCTGGACTCATCAATCCTTGCACAAAGCTTAGAAAAAGTTAATAGCTCATTCCACAAATATTTACTCTACACACAAAATCTGGTCTAGCCCTTCAGATGGACAGAATAAGCAGCTGTTTCAATGGTGTTTAGGAAAAGGATTCCAAAACTTCCTATTACTATGAGACCTTTTCTATATGCCCTTTCTTCCCACCACAAGATATTCCAATTAATGCCAACCTTTCCCTTTAGCATCTCTGATTTTCTCCTATTAACTGAATGCTACAGAAAAATGAATCCAGTCAAATATAATTTTTAGAAGGAAATGGTTAATTTGCTTTTATTGAACCTGGTTTTTACTGGGTTCCTAGGAAATGAAACCACCATTGTAGGTCCAGAAAAATCTGCATAGAACAAGGAGTTCTTGCGCTCAAGCAGGAGGAAACAAAATTTAGCCAACTGAGAGGAAGGAGTCACTATCCCATCACAGCTGCTTAGCAGTGATAACATCTCATCCAGCTACTTTATCTATGGATCAGACTAGAAGAACCTACAGAGAGGATGCACTAGCTGCTCCACCTAACTCAAACGAAGGCCTGGGGGATCTAGGACACTCAGATGCTAGAAAGCCCACATTAAAAGTGGAACTAGGCATTGCCATAAGAGAATTGACTCAATGTATCAATTTTCAAGAACATAGGCCTGTTTAATATATTCATCTCTGAGTATAATGAAATGTAGCAAAAGTGTTACAATGCTGCTAAATTAAAGAAAGTCTTGAGGAATAATAAACTCCATTACCTAGTGTCTGATAAGTTGATTCACTTACAGCACTTACTGGGCAGCTTCTATACACCAGTCACTATGCTTACGCTCTAGAGAACCAAACCCAGGTCCTTTAAACAGCTCTTCTAAGTGCTTTTGCAACAGTTTATTCTGTGCAGCATGAGTTCATGATCAGCTATTATCTAAGAATGAGGTCACAAACCAAAAGGAGCTTAGTAGAGTTTATAATAAAAATAGGGAAAAGAAAGAGTCCTAATTTCTCCAGGAAGAGAATTGCAAGTATAGAATTTATACACATCCCCTTTGTCTACAACCTTTCAGGGATAAGCAGAGCATGGAAACTGCTCAATGGTTTAGTGGCCAGGTGGCAGGGGTGGCTTCTTGAATTTATAATGACTAACTGGAATTTAATTTATAATGATTACCTGGCATGTCAGGTTTAAAGGAAACTGGGATTGTAGAGGAAATTTGGTTACTTTTTCATTTTAAATTCCTCAAAATATAGGAGCTCAACAGAGAAGGGTTGCAATACAAGTTACCTAAGGAAGTAGGAAATACTAGTTCATGGTCTGTAATTTCAGTTCTTAATGATGTGGCTAATCACTCTGTCTCAGGCCCTTTCCCTAGCTAGGTACCTTTTTCACAGCTAACTAAATAAACTATTTTTCACACTTTGCTAGCCAAGTTCCCAATTCTTACAGGGATACACCTAAGCAGAAACAATCTACATGGCAATGATTTGGGCCTATCCTGTCTTAGTCCTTTGGTTTTCTTGCATTGCCAGTGACCTTAAAGATTCAAGATGCTTACTTGAGACTACCTGTGTTATTTTTTTTAAAGTTATAGTCAGAAAATTATAATTCATTAAAGGGCAGATAAATGTGTTCACAGCCATGATATGTGGAACTGTATTTATCCTGCAATGTAACATATCTGCTTCATCAGTGTGGGAACAGGGCAATCTTTCATCTGGACGAAATAGCCTTGAAAGCTCCGTCACTGCAGTGCAGCAAGAAGCTACTAAAATGATTCTTCCTAGCCTCTTTCTGCTGATTAAAAAAAAAAAAAAAAAGACTGCACCACCACCTCCCAAGGGTTTCAATGCCGTTGCTATAGCAACAGTATATCTGAGTCAGAACTATTAACAATCACCATGGCAACAAGTGTCGCACTTGCCATTTCCAGAAACTCATTGCATTTGGACTAGAATCATCACACCATGAAAAAAGAGGTGGGGTTTTCCTCTCACTAGGAACATGAATACTTTCTCCAAATAACTTATTTAAAATATTTTTTTAAATTAAATCAAGGACTAGTGAGATGGTTCAGCAGACTAAAGTACCTGCTTAGGAAAGCAGGGACTACAGTTCAACAACATGCTGTGCCAGCCCCACCATTAGGGCAGGCTGAGCCGGCCATAAAAAAGAAAGGAAAGAAAGAAAAAAAAATGAATGAAATAACATAAAAGGAATCTTAAATTATATTGTCATCAACTGAACCTTAATTTGAAAATACTAGAATTACACTGCAATGATAATTAACTGTTAATAATTGATATATTAGATTTGTTTTTCCCAACAAGATCCAGTGAACTCTTTGGTATGTATAAATGTTTATGCTATTTTGTAAATTTTAGCTAACTGTAAGGATTACATTCTCCTGCCTGGCTTTTTTTTTTTTTTTTCTCTGTCTAAATTTCCTTCACTCTGTCAGACACCCTCTTGAATATTTAGCAGAGCAGAATTCTTTAGAGATTTGTGGATCACACTTGTCAAGTTTGAAGCAGAAAAAAAGAGTTATACATATTTCTGGAATTACATCAAAAATCAAGCATACTGGCATGATAGAACTAACTGCCCATCCTATTTTCCTTGTTGAAACAGGATAGTCAAATGGTATAAAGAGGAAGTTTCCATGCATGGTGTGACTTCCTCAAATGATCAAACACTAAAAATTATCAACATACTGGCTCATTTTTAAGACCCACCAGTTCCTTCTTGTTCTCCTGTCATCTCCCTTGCCCTAGACATCAGGGTATCTTTCACCCTCTGTTCCTGCTGCCATCTCATACCCAGGCATCTCAGACAATGACATTTTCTGGTATATCTGTCTTTGATCAGCATTGCTAAGGTCAAATGAGGCTGCTCAGAAAGTTCTGCAGGATTTTCTCATGTGCACTGACAATAAAAAGGTGTAAAAATGAACAAAACAAATTTGCCTAAAACAAAAGCCAAATTAGGTTAAACTTCAAGTTGAACCTTTTTCTTTTCCCACTATCTCACTTTGGTATAACAACAAGTCTAAGTCTGAAGTGCCTTTTCATCCTCCAGAGTTCACACCCAGGAGAATGAAGCCAGGCTCCAGGACAGAACATAAATTTACCAATGGTGTGAGAAAAGAAGAGAGGATGATACTTTTCACAATGAATCCTAACTCATTTTGCTCTTCCTTCCCAATATATAGAGGAGAGGTGCATGGAGGGGAGAGAGTCAAAATTATAGTATTTCACTAAGTCAGTACAAAAAAAAAGAAGTCTCGGGGAAAGAGTCTCTAAGAGATCAAAAAATAATAAAACCCCCAAGGTCAGAGAGATACTAGCTTGAGGGCTCTCTTGCAGTCCAGGACAGTTATTCAGAAGAGGGGTAGTTATATTTTATTATTAATCCAGTCTGAGTAAGATTTCTTCATCACGGCCTTGACCTTAGTCTATGTAAAAAGAAAGAAAGAAAGAAAGAAAGAAAGAAAGAAAGAAAGAAAGAAAGAAAGAAAGAAAGAAAGAATTAAAACTCCTTTAGGTACGATATTTGTGACATTGAAATGCCCATTTTGCAAAGTTATCTCTGAAATTCTGCAGTTTATCTGCATACATCTTATTTGTTGACTTTTCCATAGTATTTTTTCATTCTGAATAAATCAAGCCGATATTCCTCTAAAAAATGAAACCCAAGGGCCTTACATCAAGGGACAGATCCAGCCCCAGAAAAGGGGCTACACACTTAGTAGAAAATGCAAAGTTTGTTTTTATCCCAGCTACTTGTGTCTAATCAGTATTTATAATGGCCTTCTATGTGCCAAATAAAGCTTTAGCTTTGGTTTAAAATCCCCTTCCTCTCTTTACTGACTATGACCATCAGTGACTTTCTCCTATATGCCATTTTATTTTTCATTTGTGTGATAGTGCTAAGAATAGTACTTAGTCCATAGAATTGTTTTAGTTATTAATGATCTAGTACACAAAACCTACCTGCAACAGTACCTGATATTCAACATATACCAGCTATAATTATGGTACTGTTGGATTTAATATTGACATTTTTTATTATACATTGATTTTATTGACTCAACCCCTCACTCCATCAACTAGATGTGGACTTTGCCTGGAAGTTAGTATTCACTGAAGTTTAAAAGACCAGAAGGAAAGGAAAAGCAATGACATTTCTGTTTCAGAACTAAACACGAGATTTCTCCTGACTATGTGAAGAGACTATAAATTCGTTCTCTAGTGTGGACTGCTCTTATCTAACATCACTTTTGGTAGGTAATTGTACCCACAGGCTTTTATATTCCATTTATGAGGTTACTGTATAGGTTGCCTCACTGCTACTGTTAAAATCGCCTAATATAACGTGTGGTCTACCCTTGGCTATAAAAATAAAAGTTCCCTAAAGAATGCAACTTAGCAGACAGTTTAAGTTGGGCTAGCTTTATTTTATCCTCAAAGGGAAACAATGTGTCCTAGTAAATCAAGCTATTTTGAATCAGAGACTCCACTTTCCATTATGACTCTGACAGTAAAAATTATATTTGAAAAGTTTCTTTATTTTATCTCAGTTGAAAAAACTGAATAGTTTCTGTCTCCTCTATTTTACTATAATAAAGTTAGTAATAGGGTTAAATTGTATAATGAGTCCTAATTCCTTGACATGTTATCCATCTTCATTACTTTCCTCATCGCTGAGATACAGTCCCAACACCCACAACCTAAAGGAAGAAAGGTTTCCTCACACTCAGTCTATAAGAGTTTTTAGATTTTTAATTTTTTATTCATTAAAAAAGGTAAAATAGCAATGAAACATTTTGAAAACAAGTTAGTAGGATGGTTATAATTAATACCATGCATATTCTTGTCTTTATAGTAGCTATTCAGAGGAAAAGGTGAAGATCTGATATCTTCAATATTATCACAAATTTTCATTCTCAATGAACTAAGACAAAGTAGCTATATATCTATCTTGTATATATGTATCCTTGTGCATACATCTATATTTTTCCTTTTTAAAGTTTCTAATACTAGGAGAAAACATCATACCATGTCTTATAAGTAGGTTGTAAGTCAGAGATACAGTATGAATCACAAAACAAAAAGTATAAGCAATATTCAGAAATTAATTAAAATTAAATACTTCAAAATAAATTTTCCAAAATTAAAATCAAATCATGATTTCAACTTAGTGGCCAGAATGTTGTGTAGTACATGTATGAATCTGTAATCAATTCTGAGTACTCACATAATATTTGAAGAACTGAATATATACAAAAATATCAACTAAGAGTAAATGTCCATGATAGCAAAGAATTACTAAGAATAAAACATAACATAAATAAAGTAATTGCAAATATATGACAAGAACTTCTAACAGTTTGGGGATAGGATATTACAAAAGTTCTACTATGCCATATACATGGACAATGTCCATGACACTTACTAATGGCGAGGTGTCACTTATGAGACTGAGTTACTGCTATTTCCTTGATATCCACCCTATAGACCCAGACAGAATCATGACCCATAGGGTGCAGGAGAAGTCCATTTGTAGAATATGCTGATGGAAATATTTTGCTGCTGTATACAAAAGAATAATTGAAAGACTGTTGTTGTATACCTCTTTTTCTCCTGTGTCTAATTATTTGCCCTACTTGGTGAGTTCTTTCCATTCTCCTTCATGGAGTTGTGGTCATTTTGATCCTTCTCCAGAATATCTTTAAGTAAACTATCCAGGGTTGGCTTTGGCATCATGAAATTCTTTAGTTGTTCTTTGTCCTGGAATTATTTCACTTCTCCATTGAACATGAAAGAGAGTTTTGCAGGGTATAGCAGTCTGGGTTAGAATTTATTTTCTTGAAAGACTTGTACTTTGCTCCATGTTCTTTTTGACTTGATGGTTTATAAAGAAAACTCTGCTCTTATTCTAATGAGTTTTGCTTTAAATGTGATCTGTTTCTTTTTTCTAGCAGCTTTTGGTATACTATTCCTTTGCTAGATTTCTGGGATTTTGATTATCATATGTCTGGGTGTGGTTTTAATTGGGTTGATGTTATTTGGAGTTCCATATGCTTTGGTTACTGAATGTCAAAATGTTTCCCTGCATTTGGGAAATTTTCTGCTATTACTTCTTTCCATATTCTTTTTCTATCATTTATAAAGACTCCTTTCTCGGGGCTGGGGAGATAGCTCCGAGGCACAAGTGCCTGCTGGGCAAGTGCAAGGTCGTGAGTTCGAACCCTGGTCCCACAAAAAAAAAAAAAAAAAAAAAAAAAAAAAAAAAAAAAGACTCCTTTCTCTTTGATGCCTATTATTCTTAGGCCATCATCAAGTTGCTCCAAGGCATGCCAGCATGACATAGGAAGCTTGCTCATGGAATGAGAGACAGGAAGCAGAATCAGGTCAAGGGAAAAGAAACAGAGCCAGCGCCCCAGGGACCTAACTCCTCCAACCAGGCTTCACCTCCCAGATTACATTCAGCTATATAGACCCTGGTACAGCAATCCACTGAAGGGTATCAGACCCCATGATCCATTCATTTCTCCAAAGCCTCAGCTAGGAATGCATGAGGCTTTGGGACATCTTAGATATAAATCGTAAAATTATGACATTAACTTACTTGTGGCATAAAATTATTTCAGAATGGAAACATGAAAATACTAATTGTATTGCTTTCTAGTTTCACAGAGTAACAGTAAATGTGTAATCAACTTGTACTGATTTAGTCATGTGCAAATAGACCTAACAAATGTTGGACATTGAACCATTTGGGAAATTGGCTTTTTCTAAAGAAATTAGAATATGTTTGGCTAGAATGAAGAAAAGAAATGAATAGTTCAAAATATTTCAGATTAGTTCAGTTCCAACTGAAAATTTTTAAATGTGGGTATCCCATTGATTTTTCACAGATATTTTTCTCACAATAATTTATAACTTGAGGAAATGAATTGCTTTGGGATGGAGTCTGATCTTATTTCCATGTTCAGAAAGATCATGTACAGTATCAAGCAGATATATTTCTCTTGTCTTCCCTTAGGAAGTAGTGATCACATCCAGGTCTATCCTGGGCTATGAAATCCTGTAAAGTAAGATAGTTACTTAAAGTATGCATAGAGTTTAGAATGTCTAAACTTGCCACAGGAAGCTATCATCTCTCCATCTATTTCCCTGTCACTGAAAGACAAGTTTAAAATTTTAAAAATTCAGAGCACTGGTACCTGTAAGCAAGCAAATAATGACAATGACCTACTGTTTTTCAAATCAGCATGCCATCTAAAGCACATGCCAGTGTCAAGAGAGAACTTGCATCCATACATCCATACAAGCACTGAAATGATCTTGTATGTCCATGTTCTGCTTTTTTATTCTAATGTTTAAATGTTATTCTATCAGAGCATAATGTATATTTACTGTGGCAGTGAGGCTGTTTCCAATTCCCAGCTATTTGGCTGATCGTTGATAGTCGCTGTGTTTCCTAAATTTTAAAGGAGAACTATATTAATGTTAATGAAAATTATACTCTTTTAGCTCTGTGCCAGGCAAAAGAGCTGTGCCACAAGGCACCATCTGCAAAGATTTACTCTGTACTGACCAGTCTTTGAGCTCTCCGTATTTCACTCAACATTTCAAAACTTGTAACTGCAATTATATATTTAAATAATACAGATAGTGGTTTTTATGACTTCTGTTCTTAGTTAGCCAACAAACTGAGTCCAAAAAATTTTGAGTTATCTAAGTTTCAACTAGTTCTCTACAAAGAATACACAATCCATATTATTGCCAAATTTTTTCTGTGCTGTGAGTTTATAAGCCAAAAGTTTGATTATTCTTCATGATGATTTTAACTCACACCAGTTATTTGTTCCAACACAGGAATTCTTCCTAAATTGTACTTTTAGATACATGCTCTCTGCAACTCCCCAGGCCTAGGACAAAAAAAACAAATATCTGAGGCTATCCTGACTAGTTTTGTTTCCTGAGTTTAGAGGTGAAGATCAGTTTACAGCACAGGACTTACTGAATGAATTTCATTCACTCCTAGTGCCAGTGGAGTACAGACATGAGTTTGCTGAGCTATGTGCAATGAAGTCAGATGCTAAGGAACTGAAACAGAAAGATGAACTCATATGGGTTCCATAAACAAAACCCCATTCTCCCAAGTTTTTACTTTACCTGGTAAAGAATATAACCCTCTACTGATAGGGACAGTGTATTGAAGGAGGCAAGGGAACGGAGCAAAGTGAGCCTTGTTGTTCTGGAAGTCTGCATGAGGTAGGATACAGAAGAGAAAATTAGTTCCAGTACTTGCCCTATGGTTTGTAATTTAAATGAAGCAAATATTACTCAGAGTTAACTATAGGTATTCCAGAAAAGCCTGCGGGGAACTTAGGGAGTTTCTGATTATGGATATAGAGGGGGATGGGTAGCAAGAAAAAAAATAATATACAATGTTTAAATCCATGACAGAAAACAGCAAATGATAAACAATTATTTGTTAAAGTATCATAAATTTAAGGATAAGTATTATACATTCAGTTTTTAAACCTTAAAAAGACTAAATGTCAATACCAGTAACAACAAAAGCTATCCCACATACCGTGTTTTCCCCACTTTCTCATTTTGCCCATATTTATCTCCAAGTTCATTCTTCTCTTGCATTCCCTCAATTTGACATAAAGGCTATAATTACAATACAGTATCTGCTACCATATTTGAATTCAAACATTTCTGGAAGTTCCAAGTTAGATCTATGTTTGCCCTTGTCTTGGTGGTTTATTTGTTTGATACTTCATGAAAAAACAAAAAAAAAAAAACCTGTGTTTGAGCAAGAAACATGTGAGTTCCATTCTCTTTTTACAAGCTTTAGGGCCAGCCTGATAGCTCCTTGAACTAACTAGTCTGCTTAGGCAGAGTGCAGTGTCTAGGGACTGATCCTGGTGTACCTGGCTGACCCTGCCTCCTGGGTGCACTGAGATGGTAATTGAGCCTGGGTATAGTGGCACGTGGTTGTAATCACAGTGCTTGGGAGGCTGAAAACAGGAGAATCACTGCGAGCCTGATCTATGTAGTGCAGTGGTTCTCAACCTTTCTAATGCCATGACCCCACAATACAGTTCCTCATGTTGTGCTGACCCCAAACCAAAAAATAATGTTGGTGGCTACTTCAAATTACTAATTCCAATAAATAACATTTCACCATGGTATAACATGGGTTTAAATATGTATTTTCTGATGGTTTTAGGCGATCCCTGTGTTTTGGTCATTCGACCCTCGCCGGGGTCATGACCCATGGGTTGAGAAGTACTGATGTTGTGAAATCCTGCAGACCTTGTCCTAAATACAAAAGGAAAAAAAAAAAGCAAAAAACAAAACAAAACAAAAAATCAAGCTAAGACATTAAACCTGCCTAGCATCTTTATTTAAAAAATAATCCTATCAAACATAGGTCACATTATTCCAAAATACTATACAATACACTTCATCAATTTGAAGATGTTGAGGAAATTGGGAGTTGGTACTTCTAAATATTTGTCTTCATTTTAAAAAATTTGTAAAATAAGAAAATAAAAAAATGCATTCTCAGATTTAACAGCACTATATCACAGCTAAAAAAAAAAAAAAAATCATTTCTATCCAACCATCTACTCACAATAGCTGTCCACAAAGTAAGGTAATAGCATTTATCTAATTCATGTCTTAATCTTTGATATTCTCTGAATCCAAAAATTTCATAGGAAATGGAAATTCTCATCATACACTACAAGTCAGATCCTCCTTTTAGGAATCACATCTTTCAAGATGAAATGTGTTGCAGAACTTTTCTCTTCTGCCCTTCAGTTCATTTTTGGGCGCTTGTCTCACAATGTCTGTAGGAGAAGAAGGAAATCAAAAAAGCAGCATTTCAGAGTGGGTAAAATAACTTAGGTTTTTGGCAAGTAGAGATTCTGGTGGCTGATGGGTATCTTTCTACAGATCTTTTCTAGTCTGTATGTATCATCATGTATTTGTTGTTTGGTTGTTCTTTCTCAACCTAGATTCAAGCAAATCCAAGTAGTAAGGAGTGTTCACATATATTAATATTGCTGTGTATTTGACCTGCATTTTTAGTCTTTCCTGTGTACTTAGTATCTTATCATCAAATTAGGAAATGTGATATTTTAATTAACTAGCAAATGTCTTGTATTTTGACACACAAGAGGCCACATTAGTTTTTGGTTGATTTTCATCCTAACATAACTGGATCTGTAATACCACATCTTTGTCCATGCACATCTTCCATGGTACCTGAATAGTATAGCTCGGAGGCTGTCTGGGATTGGAGGACAGGACATTAAAAATAATAGAACAGATATTGTGAACTTATAACTGCCCAATCATCCCTATGGTAGTTAGTGTACACTCTAAACTCCTGGCTCTTGTTCCAGTGTCCTCCTTTTGTAAAAGCTGGCTTCACTTGCCATATATATCTCAACTATCATATTTTCTTGTCTGATTTAAAATGGTATAAGAAGAGTATACTGACTTGATAATTATGTTGAAGACAAGATTGATGGTGGCTGGGAGCCAGCACAGGATGAAGCATTTTGAGCACTCCTACCTTGCACTGAGTAGTGGAAAGGGTTCAGTCATATTCATCAAAGATTAAAGTGCTCTGAGATGCACCCCAACCCAGAGCACTTAAAAAGAGTTTTCTTCCCTCTCATTCAAAAACACTTAAGTTCTTCCATACATCTATTAATTTTATACTTCTGTTCCAGTTTCTCCAATTTTCTGCCAAAACTTCCTCTGAAAATCCACTGGCCAGAAATTTCCTTTACTTTCTCTGAAAAAGCTTTGCCATGCTTGAAGGAAGAAGGGAAGATAACATGATCAAGTTGCAAAATACACGAAAATTAGTTTTATTCTGAGTTGGGTTTAGTACTCTGTATTATGTATCTATAGAAAATAAAATTAAATAGAACGAGTTCTAAGAGAAACCTGAGAGAAAGCATAGTCTTGGAACAGATTCAATTCAGTTCAACAAATGATTGTCTGTCAAACATGTGCTATCACAGGATTACTAGGCCAAAGGGCCAAAAGCAAACTGAGTGACTAATTCTCTTTTCTTTGTTGTACTTAATGATACAAGTTATACCTGAGTCTTGACTGCAAACTCATAAATTGTAGGAAAATTTTGTGCAAAATTTGCCTTGATAGGATATTTCCCATTCCCCACCCCTTGTAATCATAAGATACTGATTTTACTTGGAAAGCATTCTCTCACACTTTCAATCTACAGCATTCAAATAAAGATACTTCCATCTCCCGTATTAGTGGAAGGTCAGTCAGTGACTGTACTAAAGCGATCAAAGCATCACCTTTCTCTAGCTACAGTGAATGGGTCCAGGAAGTTCGCATTATCTTACAGCCAATTTGCCTAATCATGAGACTGTTTTCTTAGTCAAAATAAAGATACCCTGCTAGTTTCTAGGGGTATGGATTAAGGGTCTGAGTAGGCTACTGAAAACCATATTACCAAAGAAAGCCTGTCTTATCTTAATCCACAGATAAACAGCCAAATCTAAAGATGTTTTTAAACTATTATTTCTAGCTTTTCTGTATCCATTCCTCTTGATATTCTCAGTTAGTTAACCAAATAAATTCTCCCTTTTTTTTTTTTACCCAGTTTGAATTGCATTTATTTTTACTTGGCCTGACTGTTAACTATAGTGTCATTTTAGATGGATTAAGAAACAGCTAATGGGTTAGTGAAGCATGGATCTGAATGTATCTGGGTAACTGAGCTATAAACTAAAAAATGAGGACTGAAGACTCACCCTGCATGTGAATGGCAGCAACCAATAGGCTTCCAACATGGGTGGAATAAAAATGAGAAAAAAGAAGAAAGTCCTCCCTTTTTGCTTCTTCAGAGGAGCTCTAGTAGTCTCCAACCCTTTTGGATCTGAGTCATCACCAGGTTTCCAGCATGGTCCCTTCAGCCTTCCAGTACAGATCCTTCACCATTAATGCTGGGTTCTGCAGTGAGCTCTAGACCTTTGGATGCCAAGCATGTGCTCTAGCTCTCCACCATGCCAATAGCCATCCTGACTCTACAGCAGGCCACTGTAAGCAGGCTTTGTAAATTCTTTACATAACATATACAAACGTATTTTCTATTAAATCTATTCCTTTAGTGAACCTTCACTGATACACTTGAAAATGAAAGATTTCTGAAAAAATCCTATGAAGTGAATGATTTTTTTTTTTTTTTGAGACAGGGTCTCATTATGTAGTTTAGGCTGGCCTTGAGCTCACTTTTGTAGCCCAGGCTGGTCTCGAACTCGCACTGATCCTCCTGCCTCAGCCTCCCAAGTGCTGGGATTACAGGTGTGCGCCACCACTCCCGGCTTGAAATGAATGATTTTGATGAATGAAGCCAATACAAAGGATACTGTTTTCTTCCTTTAACTTTAGTTTTAAAGATGTATCAATAAAACATATATATATATATATATATATATATATATATATATATATATTCATGATTCCACATATAATCTATAATTTATATCTTGAACTAATCAACTTCCATATAAGTGGATGGTGAAGGCTCAAATAAAAGAGACAAGTGGATATGAATTTAGAGCTCCAGGAGGATCAAACACTTCTAGCAGGATTTGGGATACTCTTAGGACTGAGACAAGGAACTTTTCTGGGAAGCCTGTATTTCTTTGGTTTCTGAACAAAGCAAGGGAATACTGAGGAAAGCAAGGGAATCTGAGCAGAACCTTGAGAGTCAGTATAAATGCTTTCCTATAGAGAGCCCTTCCCAGTTCTCATCAGGAAGTTCATATTTGTAATCATGTGAGAAAGCTATTGAAATTCTTGTGAGTTAACTCTAATCTATCACTTCCAATACAGCCTATGGCAAAAGTAAAGACACTAAGAAACTAAGGCATATTTGTAGTCATGAGGAACCAAGGGATCCTAAGTCCAGCCATGATAATGACTATCTGGAACAAAGGCCTCAACCCAAGGCCAAATACAGCTTTTATTCATTCATGAAAGAAGGGCTGGCTTGAGAATGAGTGACTGAGAATGGTGGGAATTAGGTTGATGGCCATGAGTTGTACTATGTCGGAAGCCTACATTCACCTCTGCAATATGCAGAGAGAAGGATATGCAGAAAGAGTAATCTATAAGACATAACTGAGAGAGTATGCAATGTTTTAGGGTAAGTGCTATAGCTCTAATGTGTAATCTTTAAAGCACTACGGCAGTGGTTCTCAACCTTTCTAATGCCGTGACTCTGCAATATTGTTCCTCATGTTGCGGTGACCCCAAACCAAAAAGCAATTTTGGTGACTATTTCGAATTACTAATTCCAATAAATAACATTTCACCATAGCATAGCATGGGTTTAAATATGTATTTTCTGATGGCTTTAGGAGGCCCCTGTGTTTTGGTCATTCAACCCCTGCTGGGGTCTCGACCCACAGGTTGAGAACCACTGCACTAGGAGTCTCAGCCTCTGTCTTGAGGCTCAGTCCTAGCTGACAGCATGGAGCACTGCTCTTCATCTTGTCTTGTCCTGACTCATGTGGGGAAACACTGGGAAGTGGTCTGGGAAAACACAAATCCTTTCTTCAAAAACAACCATCACCACCTCAGCTGGGTGGGTATGCACTGTTCACAACTAATTGAAAGGCTAAGGAAAAGTCATAGTAGCTCTGCATATGTCAATAAATAGAAATAAGGTCAGTCTCAGCCAAAATGGAAATGATTACTCCTATTTCAAGGAACACTGCTCAGATGGTTCTCCACACTTTCCCAAGTAGCAAGTTGTGCTAACTAGGAGACTACTTTATCTCCAGGTGAACATTCACCACAGGAGTGAAAGGCCTGCTGTTCTTTTGGCTTTTTTTTTTCAGGCCTTTGTTTTTAATTGGATTTGGACAGAGACATCCTCAGCTATGGCCTTACTTTGTCCTTTGATTAGTCACAGCCTCACAGGTTACTACAAGTCTCAGCCAGGACCAGTGTTTCACAGAGGTCCATTTACTATGAATCTGCTGCCCATCTCCAGACAAGGTGCCTAGGCCTGGGACAGAAAGACAAGTAAACATAGGAAGCCAACTTCAAATCCTGCTAAGAGCTGCTTCCTAGTGGTCCACATCAATTTTACACATACAGAACTTATTTTAATATATATTATCACTTGTAAGGATCCCACAGTAAATATCTGGGTTCATTTGTTCATTTGTAGTGGAGGAAAGGCTATGTAAAACAATTTATTGCATTGATCATATTCCCACCACTGAGACAAAATGCCAGCAATTTAAAGAGAAAATTATTTAGTTCAAAATCAGAGGTTTTAGTCCATTGTAAACTGACTCCAAGACACAAATGGTACAGCAAAAGGGCCTGGAAGAGGTAAGCTGTTCACATTATGTAACCAGGATACACACAGAGAGGAGTGAAAACAGGGACAAAAACATCTTCCAGATCATGCTCCAGTGGCCCACCTCTTGCAACCATGCCTATCTTCAAATAGCACCCTCAGCTATGATTTCATCAATGGATTAGCCCTCAGATGAGTACACTGCCTCCATGATCTAATCACCTTCCAAATAGTCCATCTCTGAACACATGAGACTTTGGAGGGGAGTATTTTAGATGAAAACCATAACTTTTCTGTCCTAGCCCTAAAAAAACGCTCAATCTCATTATGTATAATGCATTTAGTCCTTCTGTATGAGTCACCAAAGTCTTAACTGTCTTTGGACTATTGCAAAGTCCAATCCAAAGTCTACTCTGGGACTCAAAGCAGACATTTAGCAGTGAGATATTATAAAAACCAGAAGTGAAATTATATAATACCAACATATAATACCATGAAGCAAACATTCCCCTTCCAAAATGGAGGAATGGATAATAGAAAGAAATCAGACTGCAGCAAGATCAACAACCATCAAGGTAAAGATTAAATCCTTTATCTCCATGCCCAGCACAAGAACAGGTTGTGGAGAGATATGAGCTCCAGAAGATTTGGATAACCCACCCTAAGGGCCTCACTAGACGCAGCCCACATGATCTCTCTTGAATGTAACCTGCTTACTACTTGTAGTTTTCCACAGATGTTCCACAAGTCTGGGGCTTCCAACTTCTTGGGTCTTTTCTGAACCTTCAGCTTCACTCTTAGAGCTTCATGTGTTACCCTCTTTTAGTTCTTGGTATAAACTGTGATTCTGTTATATCACATTTTTCCTAGCCCCCAAGAATTATAAGATTTGTGAGAAAGCCTCTGTAATTTAATCTTTAATTCTACATGTCTGAAAAATCAGCACTGTGTGGGTGATCCCAAGGTCTGCCACCAGAATGAGCTGTAGCTGTGTCCCTTTGAAACATGGTTGCAGCCACTCTGAGTGCCAAAATGACTGAACTCAGGAAAGCACTTCTATGTGTATTCCTAAATAAATGGGGTGCTCAAAAGCTTTCTTCTAAAAACTATCTTATCCTTTATACCCTTGAGTCTGTGATGGAGTCTTGCTAGTTCCTAAAATTCCCTCAAGGTATCTTTCTTTTTGTCTGTATAGAATATACTTCATTTCTTTTTAGTAGTGCTGTTTTTCCAGAGCCATAATTTTTTTGGTCCCAACTTTGTACATGGTTGTTTCTGGGGGAAATTTTAATTTTTTAAAAATTCTCTCCTGCTCTTCCTGTCAACTTTCACTCCATAGAGCTAAAAGTAGACTGCAATACCTAAGCCACAAGCTAAACATTGGGCTACCTTGAAATAGCCTCCACAAGATTTAGTTTATTGTCTTTAATTCAAGTCTTCCACAAAGTCAAAGAGCATGGGAAAAATGTAGCAAAATAAGCTGTCAGAGTATAACACATACAGTCTCTAGACTGGCTGCTAGTTGTAAAATTTTCTGAGTCTGGCCTTTTCTGATCCTATCTGTATTTTGATCTTTAAAGCTCTGATCACAACCACCCATTAAATTCTGTGTGCAGCAAAGTAAGTATTCCCTATTTTGCATTTTTAAATTTTCCAGCCCCTCCTAAAACCAACTTCAAAGACTTCTAATCTATATTATTAGGTACAATCACAATATCAGCTCTACTTCTCTACTAACAATTCTCTGTGTTACTAACTTTCCTGTCTTCAGGCAGAATGCCTAACAGAATCAACTTTAAAAAGAAGAGGTTTATTTTGGTCCAGTTTTAATCTGTAGTCAGCTGCGCTAAGACAGAAATATAGCAGAGGGCCTGTAGAGGAAATTAACTTACCACACGGAAATCAGGAAGTAGAGAGAGAGAAGGAACAAACCAGATACAAAAAATATACCCCTTCAGGTCACATGCCTAGTGCTGCACCCTCCTAAAAGCATGTTTCTCTATGAAATAATAAATAATAAGTCTACTATTTATTTGAATGTTTACTGCATGCCAGTCACCATGCCAAGCATTTGATATACCAAACATTTCACTAAAACTTTTTATAAAACCATAGTATGAATGTCATTATAGATTAGACAGCTGAACTTCCTGCAAATAAATAATTTACAAAAGCTAGGCATTGCCGGGCGTGGTGGCACACACCTGTAATCCCAGCACTTGGGAGGCTGAGGCAGGAGGATCGGTGTGAGTTCAAGACCAGCCTGGGTTACAAAAGTGAATTCAAGGCCAGCCTGAACTGCATAGTGAGACCCTGTCTTAAAAAGACCAAAAAAAAAAAAAAAAGCTAGGCAGAAGTGGAAGCGTACACATGAGATTACAAAGCTTGTGACCTCAGTCAATTTCTATATCATGTATCAGTTTATATTCTAACTTTCCAATTCCTTGCTTACAAACAGGATCACAAGCTAAACTCAACATAATCTTGAGCCAAATAACTCAGCTTTCTGAGGCTCTGACCATGTCCCTGAAGACATTTATTCACATCAGTGCTAGAATTTTCCATTCCCAACATTCAAAGATGCGATGAAACCTGATCAAGAAGCCATTATCAAAGAAGACTCAATCTCTATCCTGAAAATGAGAAATACACCATGCAAAGGATCTCCAAGTCCTTCATAACTGATATGTGCTAACGTATGCTTATTATCCTCCTCTTTGAACTAACTATTCCTCTAAAACTGGCATCAAATTTCAATTTATTAGAACAGGAGTTGCCACTGAGTTTATTGAACTGATTTAAATTTTTCTGAACCCCCATTTCAAGATAAGTGTGCTTGTAGTACTTCTACAAGATGTACTATATTAGCTGCTATTCTTAGGCTATTAGAAGCTCTTTCTACCCAGTTTTTCTGTCCTTTTTGTCCTTCTCTGATTTTTCTTGGACAATAACTCAAAAATCATTTTTATTTCATTACTTAGCAGTTCACATTACTGCTATCCATATTTTTCTGTTTACATTGTTTCTTGAGCATATTGAAGAAGTTTCAGCATAGTTTCTACAACTTACGTAAACCAGCTTCTAGTTTTCATGCCCTTTACTAATTTACATGTTCTTTTATGCAAAAGTGTTCTCATGGCTAGGTCAGCTTGCTTACTCAATTCCAAGATACTGTTTATATGGTTTCGTTACATGAGATGCACCTCTTCTTTTCTCTACTTACTCTGATTCTATTTCATTTGTAGAAACCCAGATTACAATTTGTTCCTTCTGAAATACTAAGAGGAAATTATTCGTGATCCTCTCAACGCCTAAAGAGCCTACAAACATTACTACCTCTATGGTATTTATGTCACATTGCTTCACACTGCAGTTACGCCATTGAGAGCTTCATCTTTCCCACCAGGTATTAAGCTTTAAAAGCAGGACTCACATAGTTTACATCGGTATTGGAAGTTGCATGCTTGTAATGCTGCAGTAGTCTGTGTTGTGAGGAGGAACAATCAGAAACTTGAGTCCAATCTAGGCAATTTAATGACTTAGTGAAACCATATCTCCAAATAGAAAATACAAAAGTTAGGAGTGCAAAAGTGGTTCAATGACCAGTGCACACATGTGTGTACATAAACACACACACACACACACACACACACACACACACACAAATGACTTCAATCTAAATGCACAAGATATGAATGTAAGATTTTTCTCTTACTAGAAAACCATTAATTACAAATGGTTTGAAGTTTCAGTGCTGGTAGAGATATTCAGAGGTGGCTGAATCTAGAATGCATGATAATGAAGTGAAGTGTGTGATGCTAAGATTAAGGGTATAGGAATACTAAATTAGTGCACTTATTGGTTTGGCACAATTAAGTGTATGAATAAAGGGAAGGCCTACCCTAAAGGTGTGTAGTCTAGACAGAATATAAGAGACAGAAAGAGGTTTCCTGTCATCACTTACTGCCTGCTACTTTTGATGCCTCTTGCTTTCCACCTTTCATGCCATGAACTGTTGTTACTCCTCTGCAATGCCCCTCTGCCATGCTACCTGGACTTGGCGTCAGTCATTTATGGACTGAAACCTCTACAAACTGTGAACCAAAATAAACCTTTCCTCTTTTAACTCTAGGAGTGCAGTGTTTTCTCTCAGCAACAAGAGAAATAAGTAAGACAATGCTCTAAGAGACATTATACTTCTTTTAGGAACTGATATTATATTCAAAATTTCACAGGTACCCCACAAAGTATAAAATTATGTGTTTCAAAAATATGACTGGGATTAACTACAAAATTTGCTCTAATAATGCTCACTATGCTATAAGATGGTGAAATTGTAAAATAAAGCTGAGAAGCTGCCTCATTCTGAAGATACTCAAGAGGCAGTCTTAAAGCCCTGAGAGTATTTACCTCCATCCTAGTGGAATTTGAAGTATCCTTGATGTCAAGTTCATGTGCCAAACAGTGATATTTGAAATGAGACTACAATTGACAGTGTTGCAAACAAAATATAATCTATTTTATTCTTCGTAGAAATTTAGAAAGCTCATGGCAAATAAAGAGTACAGAACAATCTGAGACATATTTTCAATTTACTTTTGAAAGTTTCCGTTCAAAATGTTAAGATAGGAAAAATTGTAAAACCTTGCTTTAAAGGAAAAAATACTTTTCCCACCCTCTTTTCATTTCTATTGTCTTAAGGTCTCTAGTTTGGTACATTTTCCTACAAACTTGCAAACAAGTACAAAGAGAAATATGTACACACAGTGTTTGGTGGAATCTGACTTGTTTTATAAAAATAGGACTTTGAATAATACATGATCTTTCAGCTGGATTCCATATATATATATATATATATATATATATATATATTCCTTAGTTACATATATATATTGAATATAATCAATAGATAAAAGAGTTAGCTCATTCTTGATAAAATACATAATGGTTAGTGTACCTTTCCTGTGTTTATGGTCATTTAACATTTTTGTAGAATGTTTGCCACTATAAAAAGCATTAAGTTAAAGATACTTATACACATAGCCTGTTTTGTTTCTCATTTTTTCATTTTATTTATTTATTATTTTTAAAATAGTTAATACATTGCATAATGTTGTCTTTGTCATACTTGTTTAGAGTACAAGATGCAGACATGACTTCTTGCCTAAACAACATTAGTACAGATCTTTCTTTTCATTGAACAAAGAGAAAGAAGCTGTATATATAGTCCATAATAGTAGTGGATTATTAGTTCATCTGGCATAATCGGAGATTCTTGACTTGAGCCTTTACAACTCACCATGTTAATATGACTTTCTTTTTTATATCTCAGGGTTAGATTTTTCTGTTGGATGGTTATGACCAAGATAAAGCAAGACCTATGTTACAAAAACATATCTAACTTTTCCATCTGACAAGGTCAGTCAATCCCCTCAGGGTTTACCCTGAAACCATAAACTATGGTTTACAAAACTTTGACAGTGTCAGCAATCTGGATGAATCATGGCCATTACTTGATCATTTTGCTCTCTGTGAAAGCCTGAGAGAATGTTTTCTCTCTAGGTGACTCTCCTTAGGCACACTGTACATCACTCATCACTTTCCTCTGTGGTCCCATAATCTCCTTAAACAAGAAGTTTGGGACTCCAATCAGTTATATGCTATAACAGTACAAGTTCTTTTATGTCCTATGTTCTCACTGACCTTGAAGGGCTAGAGCCAAAATATTGGCTATACTTGTATCCCTTCTTTATCTTTAATTATTTGGACTGCCAACTTAAGTTGTTAAGCATTCAAGAAGAAAATTTTAATATTATTCCCTATAACTTAGGCACTTGAGCTTAACATCAATAACTTTCTGAATAGCAAATGCCTTAGATATGACATGAAACAGATATTTTCCACCAATTCTTGATTTTCAGGCCAGTGAGATGGCTCAGTAGTCTAAAACACCTGCTTAGGCAAGCTTAAGAAACTGCAGGGACCACAGTTCAATCCTTGGCACCACATGCTGCCCACCCCCAGGGCAGGCTGAGCCAGCCATAATAAAAAATTGTTGATTTTCTAAACTTTACAATCCTATAGAACTTCGTGCTCATTTCGGCAGCACATGTACTAAAACCCTATAGAACATAAAAAAGAAAAATTACACATTGTTACAGATATTTACGAACCTAACCATTTACAAAATTGTAGCATTACACTTTAATGACTTTTTCCCCTGTCTTATATTCTCTTTTATTACCTTTATTCTTTCTTTCATTCTTTTTCTTTATCCTTAAGCAACAGTTACCTGAGAGAAAATATAGCAATAATTGATATCACATAAGAAGCAGTGCATAATTAGATCAGAATAATAGTTATTCTAAGAATGGCTTCAGTATTACATATTGCTATTCTCAGTGTATTTGCTTAGTTCACAAATATCAGTATATATAATTAGTTAGGGTGTAAATTCTACAAATTACCTGCTACTTTCACAAACTTGTTGGAGATTTTTAGGACCATTGTCTTAACCATCTTTTGTATATAGGTGAATGTTTTTGTCCCTACCATGTTCCCTAATTTTTCTCCTATTCTCTCTCCATTGATTAATTCTTATTTTGTCACTTTGCCTTTAACTATATTATATCTTTACATTTTTATTTTTATTTAAGAATTCTTATACTAGGGAAACTATACAATATTTACACATGTAAGTCTGCTTTATTTCACTTATGAGCATATGTTCAAGATACGTCCACTTATATATGAAGGCTTCGAGTTTGTCATTCTTTATTGCTGAGTAATATTCCATTGTATAAAAACACTACATCTTTTTCAACTAGGTGACAGACATTTTGATTGTGCTGCTAGGGAAGATAGTTCAGTAGAATAAGCGTTTATAGGGGAAGTGCAAGGGCCTGAGTCCAATCCCCAGCTCCACAAGTTGTGCTGCTATAATCATAGGTGCATAAATATCACTGTGATATGTTTTCAGTTCTTATAGGAAAGTTCCAGTAGGAGAATAGTTGCATTGAATGGGATTTCCGTACCTAACTTTTTAAAGAGTCTCCTCACTGATCTCCATAATGGTTGCACCAGCATTCCCACCAGCAGTGGAGAAGGGTTCCTTTTCCCCCACAGCCTCTCCAACATCTGCTGTTAGTTGATTTCTTTATGATAGCCATTTTTTCAGGGATGAGATGATATCTAAGTGTTGTTTTAATTTGCATTCCATGGATGGCTAGCAATATGAAGCATGTTTTCATGTATTTATAAGCTTTTAGTATTTCTTCCTCTGAGAAGTGTGTGTTCATCCCAGATGCCAATTTCTGGATTGGGTCTTTAAATTTTGGGGCCCTAATGTTTTTTAGTTCTTTATAAATTCTATATAGAAGACTTTTGTCTCTGTACATGTTAGTTAAGATTTTTCAAAATTTGTGAGTTCTCTTTTCAATTTTTTGGTAATTTTCTTTGACACACAAAAACTTCTCAGTAAGAGAAGTTGCCAGTTATTATCTCAAATATATTTTATGTGGTTTGATTTTTGTCCATGAATCCCTTGCCTGCCCCAATGTCTTCAATAGTTCTTCTTACTTTCTCTTCCAAATTTAGTGCTTTTCTTTTAATATTTAGATCTTTAATCCATTTTGACTTTAGTGCATGGTGATAGATCTGGCTGAAATTTTACTTTTCAGCACGGACAGATACAGTTTTTCCAGCTCCATTTGTTAAAGAGGTTGTCTTTTTTCCATTAAACGTTTGGCCCCTTTGTCGAAGATAAAGGGATGAGTGTGTTTGTAGTTGCTTCAGCATCTCCTAATCTATTTCAGTAATACTCAGGTCTATTTTTTTTTCCAATACCATTCTGATTTTATCACTGTAGCTTTGTAGTATAGTTTAACTCAGGAATTATAATGCCTCACGCCTTGTCTTTGTTGCCCAAGATGGCCTTTGCTATTCAAGCTCTTTTCTGGTTCCAAATGAATTTTAGGAATGATTTCTCTAGGTCTGTTGGTGGTGTTTTGATAGGGATTGCATTAAATCTGTATAACAATTTTGAGAGTATGGCCATTTTCACAATGTTAGTTCTTTCTATCCAGGAGCAGGGAATATCTTTCCATCTTCTGTTATCCTCTATGATCTCTTTTGACAGAATACCACAGTTCTCATTGAATAGATATTTTACTTCTTTAGTTAGATTAATTCCTAGATATTTAATTTTCCATGGTGCTACTGTAAAAGGTATTGTTTCTCTAATTTCCCTCTCAGTATGTTTGTTATCTGTGTAAATGAATGTTATTGACTTTTAGGTACTGACTTTGTACCCTGCTATGCTACTGAATTTGTGTATAAATTCAAGCAGTTACTTGGTGGGTTTCCTTTTTGGGGTCTTCCAATTAAAATATCATGTCTTCTTCAAATAATGATAATTTAACTTCTTCTGTTCCTGTTCTTATTCCTTTTATTTCTCTCTCTGGTCTAATGGCTCTAGCTAATGATTCCAGAACTGTATTGAATAGGGGTGATGATAGAGGACATCCTTGTCTTGTACTATATCTGACAGTAAAATACTCTACGTTTTTCCCATTTAGAATCATGTTAGCCATTAGATTGTCTTAGAAGGTTGTTATTAAACGAGGTAGAGCCATGTATTCCAATATTCTGTAGTATTTCGAGCATGAATGAGTGTTGGACTTTGTCAAAAGCCTTTTGTGCATCAATTGAGATCACCATATGGTTTTTGGATATGGCTCTATTGATATAGTGTATTACATTTGTAGATTTGCATATGTTGAACCATCCTTGTACCCATGGGATGAATCTTAGCTGATCATAGTGTATAATCTTCTTAATAATTTGTTGTATTCTATTTGTGAGGATTTTTTTGTTTTATTTATTTATTTATTTCTTCTTTTAAGTTCTTACACTAAGGAGACTATATGATGTTTATATATGTAGGTCTGGTTTATTTCACTTATGAACATATGTTCAAGATACATCCACTTATATACGAAGGCTTCTAGTTTATCATTCTTTAAGTAAGGTGGTTTTTTTTAGGATTTTTGCATTTAAGTTCATGAGAGAGATTGGCTGTAGTTCTCTTTTTTAGTTGCATACTTCTCTGGTTTGGGTAACAATACAATACTTGCTTCCAGGAATGATTTTCAAGGATTTTTTCCGTTTTCAATTTCACTGAAGAGTTTGAGGAGTCTTTGAATTATTTCTTCTGTAAATTTCTTTTGGAATTAAGTGGTGCATCACTAAGGACCTAGACTTTTCTTTGTCAATAGGTTTTTTACTACATTTTGTATTTCATTGGCTGTTATTAGGTTATTGTGCATTTTGATATCTTCTTCATTCAATTTTGGTAATTTGTATATTTCAAG
The DNA here is from genome assembly GCA_004027025.1 of Myocastor coypus. Classification (NCBI taxonomy): domain Eukaryota; kingdom Metazoa; phylum Chordata; class Mammalia; order Rodentia; family Myocastoridae; genus Myocastor; species Myocastor coypus. The sequence continues at coordinate 28,044 of PVJA010016154.1, forward strand.
GAATCTGTCCTTTTCATCTGTGTTTTCAGTTCTGAGAGAATAAAGATTCTCAAAGTAGTTATGAATGATCTTCTGAATCTCCACTGAGTGTGTTAATTTAGCTCTTTCATGCCTTATTGCTTGAATTTGAAGGTTTTTTCCTTCCTCTTATTGATAAGGGTAGCTAGGGGCTTATCAATTTTATTTAATTTTTCAAAGAACCAGCTTTTTTGATTCATGAATTCTCTGCATTATTTTCTTCATCTTGATTGAATTAATTTCTGCTCTAATCTTTATAATTTTGCCCATCTTTGGGCTTTGGGTTTGGTTTGCTCTTCCTTTTCAAGATGATTGAGATGATGTATTAAAGTATTTATCTGTTCCCATTTGGTTTTCTTAATGAGTGAGTTCAGAGCTATATATTTCCCTCTAAGAACTGCTTTCATTGCATTCCATAACTTCCAATAAGTTGTGTTTGAATTTTCATTAAATTGTAGATACTGTTTAATTTCTCTTTTAACTTCATCTATAACCCATTTGTTGCTGAGGAGGGTGCTGCTTAATTTCCATGTGTTTATGGGGTTTATTGTGATTTCTTTTGTTATTTATTTCCAGTTTCATTGATCTGTGGTCAGATAATATGCATGGGATAATCTCTGTTTTCTTGAAAATACATAAGCATGACCTAAGGACTAGTATGTGGTCTATTTTAGAAAATGTCCCATGGGTAGGTGAAAAAATGTGGCTGAGTGGAACACTCTGTATATATCCACTAAGTCCACTTGTTCCAAGTACTGTTTCAGTTCTGTTATTTCTTTGCTAACTTTTTGTCTCCTTGCCCTATCTTCTTGCGTAAGGGGGTATTAAGGTCTCCTATTAAGATTGTTGTATTGAATATTAGATTTTTCTTGTCCATAAGATTTGGCTTATTTATCTTGGTTCTCCTATATTGGGTGCATACATATTTTTGAGTGTTATCTCTTCCTCTTGAATATTTGCCCTAACCAATATGTAGTGGCCTTCTGTATCTCATTTGATCATCCTTGGTTTGAAGTTGAGACTGTCTGAGAATAGAGTTGCTACCCCAGCTTTTCTCTGTGTTGCTGGAGCATGTAGTATTGTTTTCTACCCTTGACTTTCAGCCTATGAGTTTCTTTATGAGTTAAGTGTGTTTCTTGTATACAGCATATGGTTGTGTTTCCCTTCCTAACACACTGTACCAGTCTATTTCTTTTAATTGGTGAATTGAGACCACTTACATTGAAGGTTATAATTAAGATGTATTGATATATGCTTGCCATGTTATTTACCAGCTGTTCACCACCCCTTTATGTCATACATTTAATCGCTTTCCCTGTTTGGTAGGTTATTTCTATTCTCATTTGTGGAATTCCGGTCATTTTGGTCTCTTTCTAGAATATCTTTTAGCAGCCTGCATAGGTTTAGCTTTGTCATCATGAAATTCTTTAGTTGTTCTTTATCATGGAAGTATTACACTTTTCCATCAAACTTGAAACAGTTTTTCAGGGTATAGCAGTCTGGGCTGGAATTTGTTTTTAGGAAGGACTTGGAGAACTCTACTCCATGCTCTTCTTTGACTTCATGTTTTGTGAAGAGAAATCTGCCATTATTCTGATGAATTTTCCTTTAAATGTGATCTCTTCTTTTCTATAGTGGCTTTATTATGTTATTCTTGCGCTAGACATCTGGAATCATGACTATTTTATGTCTGGATGTGTTTTTAATTGAGTTGATGTTATTTATAGTTCTATATGCTTCAGTTACCTGAATACCAAATTGTTTTCCCGTATCTGGGAAGTTTTCTGCTAATACTTTTGCCCATATTCTTCTTATATGATTTGCATTAACTCCTTCTTTCTCTTTGAAGCCTATTAATCTCATGTTATTCATCATTTCATTACCTTGTAGTTGTTGAATTATTTTTCCCTGCATCCTAGTTGCTTTCAAGAGATCATTTCTTACCTTTTCACTAGCTGCAACAGTATCTTTAAGATCTGAAACTCTCTTCACTTTCATTCACATGGCTTTGCCAGCTTGTCATCGAGGTTTTAATTTCCTATGTATCTCTTTGAGTCTGCTTCATACAATCTATTTGTTTCCTGTATCATTCATTCAAGGAGTTCATTGTTTTTCTAAACTCTTCCAGTTTTTTATCAATGTCTCCTTAAGAATCAGTTATTAATCTTTCATTACGGTTATCCTTTCTTTTTTGCTTCAGAAATTATTTCTGGTCTGATTTCTCCTCTGCACTTCTGAAATTGTCTCTTTGCTTCAGATGCTATTAATTCAGAGATTTTTTTTCCTTCAGAGATTATTTCTGATCTGATTTCCTCTATACCTTTCTGCAATTGTTTCTTTACTTCAAACACTATTAATTCAGAGTTTTCAGCTGTATAATTCCCATTTTCTTCTATGTTAGTGTCTCCTGTATTTTTGCGGGTGGTTTTGGGGCCTGAGATTGAATTTTTCTCTTTCTCTTTGTCATTGTTTATAGCACTGTCCTCTGACCTTTGGTGTAGAGATTGTTGCAATTACACCTTTAGTGTAATTCTTATCCAAAAGAGTAATCTTATATGGTTAAGACAGATATAGTTTTGTGTTTATGGAACTACAGGTAGGAACACTAACAGTGGGTAGATATATTTAGCAGTTGACAAGATTTTATAACTAATGACTTTGTACTTTACACAGTAAGTACAATCCTTATATCTGTGTAGCTAAGCAGTTATTAAATTGGGAATTCGTATTTAATTTAGTTCACTTAAGTTCTGTCTGATTTTCTCCCTTTGACAGACCTGGAATGGATGGGGTCACAGGATGAGGAGGTCAAACTGGCAGGCCACGTGGAGCAGGATGTCTCTCCAGTGCAACACAGAGGTGCCAGGGCAGATGGGGTCAGAAGATGAGGAGCTGTGCCTCTCTTTCTGATGAACAGCTCTCTATAGTTGGATTACAGATGTGCCTTTTAAATTCATAATAAAAATTTCTAGACTACTTTTCACAGGCTTCAGTATTTTTTGTTGCCAAGTCCCATAGAAATCTAGGAGGAAGTCAGTTTTTCTACATTATTGCCAGCACTAGATCTTCTAATTCTATAGTTTCAGCAAACCAATTAGTAGAAAAGGATATCTTTGCTTTAATTTTATTTCCCTATTAATACGTTAATGTTTTTCCAAATTTCTATAGAACAACTAGATATTTCTTTTCAACTACTTACTACTACCTTTTATCCGTTTTTTCTTTCAAAACATAGAATGATTCAAGTTAACTTTTGGCCTGACATTTTCTTGCAAATAATTATTTCCAGTTAATCATTTGGCTACTTGTTTCATTAGTGTCTGAGCTTATTTAGTTATTCATTTATTCATTCATTTATATGAAGACCAAACCTAGAGCCTAACATTAAAATATATCACCAGCCCTTTTCAAGACAAGGTCTTATTAAGTTGCCCATATATGAACCCAGAATTTCACAATAAGACAGACAAACATTGTACCACTGAGCCTTTTTTGTGAAAGTATTAAGTTTGAAATCTTAGTATTTTCCTATTGTTATGTATATCTAGCTCTATATCTATTTTCATTAATACAGACAAGAAAGAGTATATTACTTTTTAAATTCTTAACCTTATACCATCAGTCTGTCTCTCCTTCTTCTTCCCTTGAGTTACATATTAGATCTTCTGATTGTCTCCTCCAGGTTTCTAAACTTTGTATTCATTTCTATCCAAGTTTTCACTCTGTGACAGGTATCCTTCCACTGGTTCCCTAAGGTCATAAATTTACTTTTAGTAAGCAACCATCTTCTTTTTATTTTTTGAGGTCAATAATTTTTTAAACATTTTAATTCTAAAAATCATGTTTTCTTTTCCTGTCCCATATTTTGATGAGTTTTATTGCACTACTTCCTAATAGCCTTTGACTGTTTCATCTATCTCCGAGGTTCATCTAGGATGCCCTCTCTGCATCAGCCACTCAGGGCATTTTTTCCAAATCTCTCACCTGGACAGACCACAAAATAGAGGCTCAACTTATATTTACTGAGTCAAATAAACACCACTGTATTACATAATCATATTAAAAGTACCTCTTATGGACCATTTTTCTTTTTAAACAGAAGTGTTTTTTATAGTAGTTTTATTATTTAAAGGTAATTTATTATTTCAATGAGAGTTTTGGGATTCAGGAGTTCTAAAGGAGCGTATAAACACTGTTAAGGAATAAAATGAGTTACCTTTAATATCGAGATACAATTCAGTGGAAGGAACCTAGTATACTTGAGTCACTGTGCCTAAAACACATAAGGAATTATTGTCACTAGATACGGATATTGCCCAAATTGACCCTTGCAACTTGCAGTGTTATATCTAAGTAAACAGGAAAAAAAATAAAATAGCCTAATGTTTGTGGGGGGACGTGGGGACTCATCTTTTATACAAAAGATAATTTATTATTTATGTGAGTCAGAAAAATGTGCTGCCTTTTGTAGTTTAAAATGTTCATACTGACTAAAACCAGGCTATAATTTCTTCTGCAGCAGGGATGACTGGGTTGAAATACTTTTCTTTGATTGTGAGTTCTAACCCATCATTGGTTATTACAGGCTGCTTTCAAAAAGAAAATAAAATTCTCTTCTATAAACACACTGTAAAGATAATGGTAGAAAAACACCTGATTTCCCAGTATACTAAGAAGCGAATTATGTTAAATAATATTGCCTAAAGGGACTTTTCACAGTCATTGGGGAAAAGAAAATCAATGTAATATCCTCAGACCTTGGAGGTCAATATTTAGTTAGGAAACATAATTTTCAAAGATAAAGTATTATTGAATATTATTTTTCAAGATGACATTAAACAACACTATATAACGATATTCATGTGATCCTTTGGTGCATAATAGTTGGAAATGGGGCAGGATAAAAAATAAAGTATACATACCAAATATTTACTGAATTAATATTAAAGAAAACATAAAGCTCTTACCAGGTCAACCCAAAGTGTTATTTAACTGACTACAATCTCTAATATAAGTATCAATCAGCAGGGTTGGATATTCACTGTCTTGCAAAAGCTACATATTTCTCGAACTCACATAAATAATAAATTATCATTTGTAAAAAGATGAGCTCTCATTGTTCAATCTCTCAGTTAAAATGGAAAACTGTCTTCAGGATAGAAAGGGATGCACTTCAGGAGATATAGGACTCTAAGCAAAATTAATAATCTGAAATAAAAATTGAAATATGTGTCAGGAAAATTGTATGTAAATAAAAATAAGCTAAAACTTAGTATGAGATCTTGTCCCCCACCCCCCAAAAAAGAAAAGAGCAATTTGAAGCAAAAGTGTAGAACTGACCACAAGCAGAATTTTTTTCAAAGGACAGGGAAAATCTTGGTATAGTCATTGTAATGAATTTAGTGTTACAGAGTTTAAATTCTATATCACCTTATTATATTGATATTACTGTAACAATTTGAGCCACTGTGTGTTTAGTGGAACCCAAGTATTCTCAGTATTAATTTATTAAATCTGTTATGATAATCCAAGGAAAATCACAAACATGAATTACATTTAATAGTACAATTTCCTATAGTACTGTAGAGATTAGAAACTAGCATCTTAAAGAAGTGAAGAACAATAAACAAAGTTTAGGGTGGTTGTAATCTGTTACTTAGGGATCCTAGAAGACTAGGATCTAAAAAAGGCATAAAAGCTTAATCCTGATTGATATCTCCACCCTTACTTAAGATGTTGGTGATCTCCTCTCCTCCTTGTAAATCTTTTATTGTGTGACCTAAATAAAAAGGAGATGCTTCTAGCATTCTGGACTCACTTCCAGAGAGACAGATCTCAGTAAGTCCTCTGAGCTACCTTCATTGGTTCTTCTTGTCGTTTCTTTTGGCACTGACACAAAACATTACAACAGGTATAGTCAGTGAATATGAGATATTTTCAAAATATTCATTATGCTAATAACACCATAAAATTTCTAATGAGACTAAGGTTGTTATTGGCTCTTTAAGGAGCTTCTGCATTGATGGGAGCACATGGCTGTTTGCACCCTGGTTGCTTCCCTTTGTACTCTCAAGTAGAAAATGAGCAGACCAAATCGCAGTATATACATTGCGTCCCTTCTTTAAGAATCAAGGTGTTCAAAAGCTATCAGGAATGGTCACCCATTTCCTTGTACATTAGTGTCCTAGGAACTTCAGGATTCAAAATGTGGCACATACACCTACATTGTACTTAGGCATTGAGGCAAGGGTCCTCCTCTCTAATTCTCAATAGTTTCTGAAGTCACAATAAATAAGCCCAAGTGTTAGCTGGGAGGCATAGTCACTTGCACACCATTCTGACCTGACTCGGTTAGAAAAGTAAACACTACAGTGGTGATATCTGAGCAAATATAAATCTTCTAAGAGTTGTGGGAATGAATCTACTATAGTCTTAGCAATGAAGCTAGCATACATATATTAAGTAGTTTCTAGCGTCAACCCCTATCTGCAGAGAGTGTAGGATGGCATTGTTTTGGCTGTGGCTATGAGACTAAAAATCATGATAGGTACAAGCCAGGAACAAGAAAACTTTAGAGTGCTTACTTTAGCATTAATATAAAAATTCACTCCTGAAATGTTCTGGAAATCCAGTGAATCAGTCTAAAGTGGTTTTCAAACACTTATTTCAGGATATTATTATATTTTTAAAGAGAATAAAAAATGATAAAAGTATTTAAAAACCATTAGAAACAATTTAGAATTTCACTAAACAAAATAATCAAAATTCAACTATAGTTGAGATATAATATGTGAAATCTTGGACAAGATCTCATATATTCTGAGTCATTTCATAGTGCATACCACCTCCCAACTATCTCCACAAACTTTGCAGAACACACTTCATATCTATGTCCATGAATTTTTATCCTTTCCAAAGTTAGTGAAGTCTCTGTAATGTGATATCACATTGTGTTTTTAGCTAAAACCATTGCAATAAATTCTACCTTTCTCTTAATTATATATGATGGCCATCTAGACAATGGTTGAACTCCTAAATACTGGTCACATTACAGTAATACCTCGGTTCCCAAATGTTTCTGTTCACAAAGAAATCATTTCACAAATAGAAGTGTTTCAAAACATTTTATTTTTGTTCATGAATTCCAATTGGGTGACACACACGACCATACTGGCCATACATGAACACAAACGTGGTCAATCTTCTCCAGAATCCTGGAAAAAAATAAGTTTATAAACTGAATTACCACTGTATTCAGCAACCTACCTATTATTAACTTAAACTTTCTAAGCAATTATATAATTGTCAATCCCTTTCTATCACAACATTCTCCACTGGTTATTTTTATTTTAAAGAAAAGGTCTCTCTGCAATTAGGCTGGCCTTGAATTCAATATGTAACCCAGGGTGGCCTTAGACCTGCAGCAATCCTCCTGCCTCAGCTTGCTGAGTGCTTGAACTACAAGCATATACCATCACACCTGGATTTTCTGCTACTTATCTTAAATTAGATTACATTCCAAAATCTCTATCACTGAAGGTCTATTCTTCCTACTTTTACAAGGGAGTATCCTTCTGAAAGTGGCTTATCAAACAAACATTACCAGATTTTTTGGGGGGCGGGGAGGGGTTTACAGGGTATTCAGGGCTTCACTACTAGATCAGACTCTTAGTGATTTGCCTCTTTACAGCCTCCCAGGAGCTGGGATTACAGGCATGTGCCACCATGCCCAGTGTAGATTGCTACCTCAGGGTGCCATGGGGGTTAGGGCTGGCATGGCAGACTTCTGTGTTTGTTAGCAGACACTTTAATGTACTGAGCTATTTGGGTAACCCTTGAAAGAGGTGAAGGAATTTATTTTTATTTTATTTTATTTATTTATTTATTTATTTTTTATTTTCTTTTCTTTTTTTTTTTTTTTTTTTTTTTTTTTTTTTTTTTTTTTTTTTTTTTTTTTTTTTTTTTTTTTTTTTTTTTTTTTTTTTTTTTTTTTTTTTTTTTTTTTTTTTTTTTTTTGGCTGTCTCAGGCTGCCTTAGGGGCAGGTTGGGAAAGCATATGGAGCTGGGAGTTGAACCACGGTCCGCTGTGCCTGACGAGTTTGCAAGAACAGATGCTTAAACAACTGAACTAAGCTGTAGACCCCAGCATTAACAGAATTTGTAGCGCTTACAATCCCCTTTTGGGGTAGGATTCACAGTTCCTCTCATCTTGAACAAGAATTGAATGAAATAAGCAAAAAGAAAGTGACTAAATTTATTTGAAAAAGGAAAAGTGAAGAGAAGAGAAACTGGCTCTCCAGATTGATCTTGGACCACACCCAGAAAAGGGAAAAGTCAAGTTAAAAGTATGTGCTGGAGGAGCCGGGCGTGGTGGCACACGCCTGTAATCCCAGCACTTGGGAGGCTGAGGCAGGAGGATTGGTGTGAGTTCGAGACCAGCCTGGGCTACAAAAGTGAGCTCAAGGCCAGCCTCAACTGCATAGCGAGACCCTGTCTCAAAAAGACAAAAAAAAAAAAAAAAAAAAAAGTATGTGCTGGAGGAGACAAGACAAGCCATTATGAGGAAAGCCAGAATAGCAAGTTTCTCTTGGCCTCTGTGTCTTTTATGCATCTATATCTTAAGGAAACCCATTAGAACTTCTACATATGGGTCCTCCAAGGCAGTTTTGGGATTCCTGAGGCTGATGTCAGTTCCTTTTCATCCTCAAGTTTTCACAAGTCCAAGTTTAAGGCTTTGAAAATTGTTCTGTGCATGAGTTCAAGAGTCTTGCAGTTAGTAGGTCATGCTTTTCTCCCCTACCAGTTTTTCCATGTGTTCTCTCCTGTCCCATTATGACTCCAACATATGAACTGTTAGGGAAAAGTCATTGCTAACTCTACCAGATAGATTTTCCATAAAAACAAACTCCACCATGTCTTCAGGTTCATAATTACAAGTTTGGTGTACTCTCTCCTCTTAATGGCAATTTGCTGTTGTCTCTGAGGACCGCATTTCCTTATTTGTTTGTTTTGGCCAATCTGATATTTATCCTGATCCTATAAACTCAAATATTGCCTGATTCTTCTATCTTCTTATTTTCTAAAATATTCATGAAGAGAATTTAGTAGAATACAATAAAGTATTCTTGACTCTGCAGATTCTGGAAGTGTCAGATCAATACTATCTAGACTTTTCTTTCACATTTCACATTTCTGTCTACCAACTCTTCACAATAATATTCCAAAATTACCTCATTATTCTTTATCAGCTTGCAGGTCTATTGACAGTCACTGCTATCACTCTCTAAAGTTTAGGCCTCTCTAATCACTTTATCTCCCATATCAACTTACTTAATGTCGCATAACAACAACCTGGATTTCTTTATGACTTTCCCCACATCATTTTATGAAAGCCACCTGGGGCATTTTCCCTTTGCTTCCGGAATCATCTATATAATGCAAGTAATGACCAATAGCTTTCTCTAAAGCACACCATTCTGCTTCTGTGCTGTTCAGCCTATACCAATCATAACCAATACATATTGATTCCAATACGCTTTATTATCTATCATGCATATGCCATTTTACTAAACACTAACAATAAATGGAAGAATAAATATTTTTTTAGTGTTCAGTATAGGGCAACAACCGTCACTGTTCTCTGGTTCCTTGTGTTATGACTCACAGAAAATGTAGCTAAATTAGTATTCCACAGAGTCAAAAGAAATATAGGGATAATTTCTAAAAGAATATAAACATGAGCCAGTCCACTAGACTTCTTGCATTGTTATCACACTCTCAGTGTATTGGAAATCTATAAGAAGCCTTTGAGTCTACTTTGATGAAAACTATGTTCTGATTTAATTGCCCTAGCTCAATCACTTTAGTGAAATTTTCAATGAACAAGAGATATGTGAAATTGGACCTTAGTATCAAAATGATTGGTATATTCAATTTTACTACCTACTATCTCTAAAAGTCAATTGCTAAATAACCAACTCCACAAAGTAGATGAAAGCCCATATACTGATGCCCACATTTAAAAATATACAGACATTATTACCCAAGAAGCAATTATTATTACCCAAGCAGGTATTATTTACACCAAGAAGCAATTATTGAGCCTTGACTTGAACCCTGTGTCTGTTTCAGCAGTGTATTCTGGAAGGACCCTGAAACACTATGCTCATTTAATAATACTACACCAGACATGGTGAGAAGCACCTGGGACTCAGAAAATGGCTATCCCAGAGAAACCCAGGTGCCTTACCCATATCTCTACACTTCAGGAAGGTCAGCCAGCATGGGAAGCACTTGGGAGACAGAAACTGGCTTCTCCAGAGGACCCCAGATGTCTGACCCTACACCATGGAAAGCACATGGAACTTACAACCAGCTTAGCCAGAGGAAACCAGTTCCCAGCCCATTCCCTTACACCATGGAAAGGGCAAGCAGCACAAGAAGTGCCAAGACCAGGAAACCAGCTTAAAAGAGAAGCCCAGGTTAAGTCTGCTCTCACAAGAGGAAACACTTCACATGTAAACTTCTAATTTATGATTTGTTCTGTGATGTAACTATGCACTTTGCTCCTATGATCTAAAGAACAAAAATCAATAGTTGCCACAGTGTATAAATTTCTAAATTTTGCTTGGTGCTGTCCTTATAGCTAATTATACTGCTATACCTAAGATATCATGTCTATTGTAAACATTTGTGTTCCTTTGAATAACAATATTTGGAATCTCTGATGTAATAACCTCTCCACAACCTTATACATAAAGACAGAGGACAGAAGAAAGTGGAAATCAACATCCCACTCTCAGTTAATTGGGAAGGTAAGATCATAGGATGGACACAAACCAAGAGTCTCTGACACAGAGAATATGTCTTTGAAGAATAGGCTTTTTGTAGAGAAGGTTTGATACTAGTGAAATAGTTACCCACTACCAAAACTCACAAGGATCATCACAGTAGACAAAATAAAAATTCCATTCTGAGATAGGGAACGTAAAGACAAAGGTGCAAAATGCAGTCCCAGACCTCTAGCTCACCCAAAACAAGTACAGGAGACATCTACATTAAAAAAAATTTGGAAGTCACACACCTGAAATGTCTGAAATGACAGAAACTAAAATAAAGGAACAGTTCCAGGAGGCTATAAAGGAAATAATATCAGAGAAAAATATGCCTTAGGTTCAAAAAAGAAAATAAATGACAGCCATAATGAAGGAATTGCTCAACATATCTAGAGTAGACCTAGATTAAAAAATAATGATAGGAAAATGATGCAGATCTTAAAGAAAAAATGTAGAAAAGAAATAGAATGCATGAAACACACTCAAAGACGTATTCAGAGGCTGGGGAGATAGCTCAGCAGTCTAATAGCCTGCCTGGAAAGTACAAGGACCCAGGCTTAATCCCTGGTACTACATGCAGTGCTGCCTCCATGTGGAACAGGCCACCAAAATTTGGCATGGTGGTGCATGCCTGTAATCCCAGCAGTAGGAAAGCTGAAATAGGAGGATCACTACAAATTAAAATTTCTATTGAAAGATGTCAAAATTACTTGAATTAATAGACTTTAAGATTTTGGAGACAGGCTCACAGCTAGTGATGATAAAAGAAATTATCTCTTGGGCCAGGGATATAGCTCAGCAGTACAGCACCTGCTTGGCAAGTGCAAGGTCCTGAGAACAATTCCCAGTACCAAAAAACAATTAAAAAGAAATATTCTTTAACAAATAACAAAGTATCAGGAAATAATAATTCATCAGCTATAAGATGATGCAAATGAAAACAATCTAATCCTAATAGGTGCCAGTGTAAATAGAGATGACAAAACAAATGACATAAAAAGACTATTTGCAAAAGTAACAGAAAACAGTTTCCTAAGCATGAGAACAAAATCTAGCATACAGTTAAGTGAGGAATATATAACTCCAAATAGTTATGATCAAAGCAAATCTACACACAGACATATAATAATCATGATCCCAAACATTCAGAACAAAAATAGAATAATGAAAGCTGTTACAGGACAGAAACAGATTATCTGTATAGGAAATCCCATTAGAATCACGGATGACTTCTCAACACAAATGCCCAGAAGATCTTGGAGAGAAGTATTTCAAGTCCTAAAGGAAAGCAACTTCCAACCCAAATTGATATACTCTGAAAAACTATCTTTCAAAATTAATAGAGAAATACAATTCTTCCAGGACAATGAATAAATTAAATCCATGACCACCAAACCAACCCTATTAAAGTATTGATAGATATTCCAGAAAGAGATAAAAATGACCCCAATTCCAAGAACAACATCAACAAGAAACCACCAACGAGTGCAGGCAATAAAAAGAGAGGAAAAGCAGGGAAATAAAAGCAAGAAAATAACAGTTATCCCAATACATAATAGTTATAACCGTCAATATTAATGACCTCAATTCACCAACCAAAAGACACAGATTGCAGAACGTATCAGGAAACAAGATCTAACAATATGATATATACAAGAGAGACATTTAACTCAAAAATAAATTCATAGAAAATCAGGATGTAAAATAAGGCTCCATGCAATAGGAATACAGGAAATAGTAGAGAGGAGATATTTTGTTTGAAGAAAATGTGAACTGTAAATCAAGAATGATTAAAAGAGATAATGAAGGTCACTATATACTTGTTAAGGGAAAAATTGAAGAGAAAGTGATATCAATCATAAATGTATGTGTACCATATATTGGAGCACCCAACTATATAAGACAACTATTAATAAACATGAAAAATCAAATACATAATAACACAATTGTAATATGGGACCTTAATACTCCACTGTCACAAAGAGATAGATCAACTAAACAAAAAATAAACAAAATATTAAAATAACTGAACAAATCTGTGAATAAATGAACTTAATAGATGTTTACAGAGTGTTCCACCTAACTTAAAATACACATTCATCTCAGCTGCACCTGAGACATTCTCTAAAGCACGCCATATAGGGGAGCCTGTGGCTTAGCTCAGTTGTTTAAGCACCTGCTTGGGCAGACATAGTCAGATGTAGGGGACTGGGGTTCAATCCCTGGCTCCACAAGCCTTACCTGATCTGCCCTTAAGGCAGCCTGAGCATGCCAAAACCAAAACAAAACAAAAGGAACCTTCTCGACTTTGAGGGCTGTCCAAATAGCTCATCAGATTAAAGTGCCTACAAGCAGGGGCAGGGGCCAGGGATTCTATCCTGGGGTCTGCTTTGCTGGCCCTGCCTCTGGGGGTGCACTGAGACTACCATTGAGCCTGGGCATGGTGGCGCCCCTGTAATCCCAGCTCTTGGGAGGCTGTGAACAAGTGGATCACTATTAGTCCAATCTAGTAATGACACTGAACACCCTGTAGACCCTTCCCTAAAAAAAGTACAAATATATATATATATATATATATATATATATATATATATATACCATGTAGTAGCACACCGGATACATTTAAGTAAATGGAAAAGAAATTCAGTTATTTAATGCATATTATCTGAACATTGTGCATAGCAAAATTGGAGACTAATGCCAAAATAAATGCAAAAAATTTCATAAACATATGGAAATTAAATGACAATCTACTTAATGATGAATAGGTAACAGATAAAACTAAAGAAATTAAGAAGTATCTATAATCAAAAATATAGATTCAGCATACATGAACCTGAGGGACAAAGTAAAAGCTGAATGCAAGAACCACATTTAACTGAAAAAGAAATTCATAGAATTAGAATCAAAGGATGGAAAACAATACTCCACATGATAGGAAGTCATAAAAAAGCAGGGGGAGATATTCTTTTTATAGAAAATATGAATTTCAAACCAAGAATGAGCAAAGGAAATAAAGACAGTCACTACTTACTTGTAAGAGAAAGATGGCAAAAGATAACAATCATAAATATATATGTACCAAATATGGCAGCACACAACTATATAATGCAAATGTTAATAGACAGGAGAAATCAAATAAGCAATAAAAACAATTATAACAGGGGAACTTAGCACCCAACAGTCACACAGAGATAGATCAACTAAACAAAAAAATCAATAAAGATATAACAGAACTAAACCAAACTTGCAAAGAAATGTATTTAGTAGACATTTAGTGTTCCATGCAACAACATCGGATTACACATTCTCCTCAGCTGAACACAAAATGTTCTCTAAAATAAATTACATACCAGGGCATAGAACACATTCAAATAATAGAAAATATCCCATGCACATTATCTGATCATATGACTGTGAAATCAAAAATTAATGACAAAAGAAACAGCAAAAAACCTATAAACTCATGAAAAGTACATAGCACTCTCCTGAACAACCAATAGGTCACAGATGAAATTATGGAAGAAATTAAGCAATATATAAAATCAAACAGAAGTGCAGATTTACAATGTAAATTACCAGAATCCATGGGATGTAATGGAATCAGGCCTCAGAGGAAAATTTATAGTGCTGAACACTTGTGTCAGGAAAACAGAATGAGAACAAATAGATAACGTTTGGCATGCAAGATGGCTCAGTGGTCTGAAACACCTGCTTAGGCAAGCTTAGGCAATTGCAGGGACTGCGGTCCAATCCCCAGCACGACATGCTATGTGAGCCCCACTCCCAGGGCAGGCTGAGCTGGCCATAATATATAAATAAATAAATAAATAAATAAATAAATAAATAAATAAATAACCAACCTCATACTGCTCCTCAAACTTCTAGAAAAAGAAGAATGAGTCAAGCCCAACTGACAATAGAGGGAAGAAATTATAAAGAGCAGAGCAGAAAGAAATTCAATGGAAACTAAGAAAACAATACAAAGCATTAATCAGGAGTTGGTACTTTGAAAGAAAAAATAAAATTTAGAAACCCCAACACTGCCTGATTTTTAAAAAGGAGGGAAACAAAAACCTCAAATTCATGCAATAAAGAATAAAAAGAGTGAAATCACTACAGTTCCTTTGGAAATTGAAAAAATCATCAATACGGACTTAAAAAAATCTTTACTCTGCAGGAATGAAAAGCTCAGAAAAAATGGACAGATACCTAGATATGTATAAATCAACAAAGTTGAATCAAGAAGACATAAAAATTCTGAATTACTCAATGTCAGTTAGCAAAATTGAAAAAAATAATTAAAAACTTGCCAACTAAAACTTTAGAGAAATTATTGTGCTAATACTACTCAAACTCTTCAATAAAATTGAAAGGGAAGCCATTCCACCTAACTCACTTCTACAAAGTATTACCCTGATACCAAAACTAGAGAATGCTCAACCAGAAAAACAAACTACAGGCCAGTCTCTCTAATGAGCATAGATGCAAGAATCCTGAATATGATACTGGAAAACAAAGTGCAGCAAATCAAAAATTACACATCATGAGCAAGTGGGATTCATCACATGGATGCAGAGATAGCTCAGCATATGCAAATCAATAAATGCCATACACTATATCAACAGAGGCAAGGACAAAACCCACATGATCTTCTCAATAGATACAGAAAAAGCTTTAGACAAAGTTCAACACTCATTTATGATTTTAAAAAAATAAATACTACAGAAAATCAGAGCAGATGGTCTTTACTTCAGCCTGATAAAAACTATGACAGCCTTTGGCTCTCTGAGCAGCACCATGGCGGTAGGCAAGAACAAGCGCCTTACGAAAGGCGGCAAAAAAGGAGCCAAGAAGAAAGTGGTTGACTCATTTTCTAAAAAAGACTGGTATGATGTGAAGGCACCCGCTATGTTCAACATAAGAAATATCGGAAAAACACTCGTCACCAGAACTCAAGGAACCAAAATTGCATCTGATGGGCTCAAAGGCCGTGTGTTTGAAGTGAGCCTTGCTGATCTGCAGAATGATGAGGTTGCCTTTAGAAAATTCAAGCTAATTACTGAAGA
>PVJA010016155.1:0-44014 GCA_004027025.1 Myocastor coypus
AAAAAAAAAAAAAACAAAAAACAAAAAAACCCCACAAAAGGTGGTAGGTACATTGTCTTTTGTCAAGTGAGTTATGCAGGCTAAACATCCCTGAGTGCTCAAGAGTTTATATTTTCACATTATGGATTCTCAGTGGTAAAGTCTATGTGAATATT
Source organism: Myocastor coypus (assembly GCA_004027025.1). NCBI lineage: Eukaryota > Metazoa > Chordata > Mammalia > Rodentia > Myocastoridae > Myocastor > Myocastor coypus. The sequence continues at coordinate 156 of PVJA010016155.1, forward strand.
GCAAACTCTGAAACAAATTCTCAAGCTGAAACATTTCTAGACCTAAGATTTCAGGTAAGGAATACTCAATCTATACATGTAACAATTATATTTATGTGGATATGAGTATATATATTTATACTATAATTATACTAACTGTGATTATGTATAGGTCATTGTTTGTCAGAGTGGATCTCTAAATCACCAGCATGTGTATAACCTGTGCACTTGTTAGAAATGCAAATGTATGAGTCCAGACTTGGAGTCACCAATGCTAGGGTGACTCTTAAATTTTAAAAAGATACCCCTTCCCTCAGGAGACCTAAAGCCCACTAAACTTGACAACTATGAGTTGTAGGAATTTGGGGCACTCATTCTCAATTTTGGCTGTATGAGATTCATTTGTAGAAACTTAGTTGGAGTTAGGGCATTAGTCTGTGTTGCTGTAACAAGATGCCTGATAGTAAGTGATTTGTGAACACCAGAAATGTTTGTCTTACAGTTCTGCAGGCCAAGAATCCAAGATCAAGGCACTTGGGAAGTGGGAAGATGTGCTAAGTGGGAAAAAGCCTATGTGTAGTAACAAGGTTGAAAGGCTGGAAGGCGATAGGGCTAAATGCTGAGTGAAGCCTCTTCTGTAACGGCCTTAATGCATCCCTGAGAGAGGATCCTTCTTGGCCTAATCACCTCTTAAAAAGCCCATCTCAATACAACATGTCTACTACTAATAAGTTTCAACACCTGAGTTTTGTAGGACTCGTGTTCAAACTGTAACAGACATATAGACATCTGTCATTGGTACTGTTCTCCTACTGCACTAGTTTTGAGACTCACTGAGCTCCACTCGGACTGTATAAATGTAATCATGCGGTAGAAAAATGATGAAAGCTGTCTTGGGGGAAAATGGGTCCGGTTTGCTGAGGGCCTTGAGGTGTCAGGTCCTAGTGTTTGGTTGGGAGTTTCTTTCAAACTTTTAGCAAGCCTGAGCTTGTCTGGATGCACTTATTGGAATTATCACCGATCTTTATCTTTTTTTTTTTTGTATTATGGACTGAACTAAAAACCTGGTGCTTGCTGGGCATGCACTTAGAGTTATATCCTGGGCCCCAGATCTGTATCAGTTCTGTCATGCACTGCTTTGATGTAGTTCTGGTTTGGGCAGCAGTCTGCAGCAAGTTATGTAAACAGAGAATTATCATCACCTAACAAGGTCCTCTGGGTCATCATGTCAGGGAAAAATGTGGTTTTTCTTACCAAAGGAATGCTTGGAACTGTGGGAAAGTTGTAAACTTGGCAATGACTAGTTCAAGCTTCTCAGTTAAATTAATTTTTATTATTTGTTTTATTTGGGAGCCACTATGATAGTCACTGAAAGGACATCAATCTCCTTATTTCTAAAAAAAAAAAAAGCAAAAATATTGAACATTAGGGCAAAGGACAAGAATTTCAAGGTTTTACCTTTTGACTCTTGCAAATATTTGCCACTTTTTTTTTTAATGACTTCACTGTCTCACTTGTTTGTCCTCATGCCTGATAATTTTAATACTCTCATCAGGATTCACAATACCTGTCAAGAAGTAACCACATATCCCAGCACTCGGGAGGCTGAGGCAGGAGGATTGGTACAAGTTCGAGACCAGCCTGGGCTACAAAAGTGAGCTCAAGGCCAGCCTCGACTGCATAGCGAGACCCTGTCTCAAAAAGACAAAAAAAAAAAAAAAAGAAGTAACCACATATATTCATCTCCCTTAAAGACCAAAATATTATTTCCTTAAAGATCATTTTGATGTGCTGGAGATGGAATCCAGGGCCTGCACATGCTAGGCACACTCTACCACGGAGGTATGTTGGCAGAAATTGTGCCCCCAAATTCTTTAGATTTGCCTCAAGAAGTGGCCTGTGGAAAGACCTTCTTGGTATGTACTTGGGAAGTAGTGGGTAGCCTGGCATACCTTCTATTGAGTTTATAGGTCAGGCCACATCCACTAAAGATACTAGTTTGAGAACTTAAGAGAGCAGATTCAGTGTTTTTAAAGGTTACAGTGCAGTTTGGGGGCTTTTGAAGGAACTGCTTTTCCCAAGTCTGGGAAAATCTGGGCTAATCACAACTTTACATATTATAGTACAGTAAAGTATCTCTTCAAACTGTGAGGAATATAGTGATCATACCATGTGAAATAAATGTAGACACTTACATGGAAATAAATCATTGTTATTATTATGTTATTTTCCAGAGAATAAAGTATATTACCAGCTACATTCTATACCAAATCCTAAAGGACACAAAATTGGAATGTATTATATTTTTCAAACTGGCAATATCCTTCTTTGTGCATGGGTGCACGTTGTGCCTCTGTGTGTGTGTGTGTGTGTGTGTGTGTGTGTGTGTGTATGGTGTCAAGGCTTAAGCCAAAGGGCTTGTGTATGCTACACAAATACTTAACCCCTAAGCTACAACTCTAGCTCCATCATTTTAGTTTTTATTTAATTGAATTAATATCATTAATATCATTAATGTTTTGGTTATATGGCAGATCATTAGCAATTTAGTTATGTTAGAATTACTAAAAATGAGGTGTTTCATCTGAACTGTTTATTTGAAATAAATTATTTTGCTGAGAGCCAATTTATAAGTTCTGCTAAAGGAAATGAGCCAGGGGCTGTCCCAGCTGTATTTATTATTGCATTTTATAACACAGAAAATGCAGTTTAACGGTGTGTATAGTGGTGATTTGCACTCCAATAGGAGCCCAAGTAGGAAAATGAATAAAAATAGGGTAAAAGAGAAGTCTCTGCTACCCATTGCCATCCCAAGTACACCTAATTAAGAAGATATTTGAGGGTTACCCACTCTTTGATTTCTTAGGTGGGAGAGAATACTCTGAAGGACAGATTAGGGAATGGTTGCTATGGCAATCACATTCAAAGAATCTAGAGGAGACAATGAGTCCCTGGGGATCATCCATTTTGATTGATTCAACTGGTCTTTTAAATTCGTTCAAACAGCTGTTGTCTCTGGATTTTATTTTTCTACATAGTTCACCCCATTTATTGGTGACTTGGGGATCATTGAAGCTTGATTTCAAGTACTGATATGGTCATCAATGTCTTTGACCAGAATACTTTTGTTAGACCTGAAGGAAAATGGTGGTATATATTAAACATCAGTGAATATATGCTGACCTAGTCAGAAATAATATAAATGATTTGTCTAATTGCTTTTATTAACTCTGTCAGGGTGGGATAAAATTAGCATGATCTATTTTAAAGCACAACTGACCCCGAAGTGTTTGGGTTTTATCTTGTATTACTTTTTGTTATCACATTTTACCCAGTGCATTTGGCTGCTGCTGTTTTTATTTGGTGACTTGTGTAATATTGTCAACACAATTTGTATTATGTCTGGTCAGAACCACAGTTATCTGCTGCAGACTGAAAAGTAGACACAAATATATCCGCTATGTGTGTCTTTCCCCTTGAGCTCCAAGTAGTGTTACACTCGTACAGACAACAAAAAGAAGAGGAGACACAGGCGCAGGGCACATCTCCCTGTAGGTTTTTCTCCTTTGTGGACTCATTCTGGCCCCTCTCCCTAACTGGGAATCAAACTCCGGCCCTTGAGGTTGTCAGGCAGGCCATGTGCCACTGAGCTATGTCCCAGGCCCTGTGGGCTCATTCTTGTTGCGGAACCCATGAAGTATGGAATGGAATGCTATTCTCCTGGGCCCTGAGTGGGACCCAGTGTGAGAGCTTTGCTTCTTCTACCTTCCTCTTCTGCCCCCTGGAGGACGTCAAGAAACAAGAAATGCAAGGACATCCTCTTAAAGGGATAGGTAGGGTACTGGTTTGGTTACTAGAAGATAATTGCCCTGTTCCTTCTCCAGTTGTAACCCTCCTCACTCAAGAATTTAGAGGGGCAGAACAGTGAAGGCAGGGAGAGCATCAGCTGGACTGAGATCTTTGGAAGGAAGCTATTCTGCCTCTTTAAGTAGAGACCTAGTTTCCGTCAAGTAGAAGCCAGTATGAATTGTGTCCATCTCCGGGAAAAATCAATTCCAGAAGAGTGAGTACAGTGAAATAGGATATTAAGGCTGGAGTGTGAGGGATTCAGGTTGGAAGTTCAAATGAGGTTGAATCTAAGAAGTATGTTTGGCGCCAAGTGTTTGTGGCAGTATGGAAATTATTATAGAGATTTGATAGCATTGTAACATTTCCTGCTATCCTGTTAGTGATAATTATGTCTGTAATATTCAGTGAATACCTTATATGCAATAACCTCTTTGTGATGTAAGTTGCCATTGTAAGGTTGAGAGCATTTCAGCAAGAAATAGGAGGTGGACTGACTCCAGTAGCCTGGCTGTAACAGCAGCTGTGCCAGGCTGCCATCCTGCTGGAGCTGTGTGAAAGGGTGTGGCACTTTCTAGACAGAGTGTGTTCCATATGGGTGGGGCGTGGGTGGCAGATGAGAAGGAACAAGCTTTTTGTATGTTACCATGCTGAGTTCTGAGAGAGAGACATTGTCTCTGTGATGAAGAAACTTAAAAGTCTTGGCTATGGGACAGCTAAGATATGCCATGAAATATATAATACGAATTTATATGATGTACCATGAAATATATAATATGTATTTATCTGATAGGCATGAAATATTGCCTCTACTTAAGCACTACTGGGAAGAGGAATTGAAGGTGTTCCTTTGAATTCAGTCACTTTAGTTTTTGAATGCTAGTGCTGCAGATTTAGCTTCTACTGGCTGTCAAGAGCCCTGTCCCAGTCAGTGGTCAACACTTTTCTTCATTTTGAGTTGAGAATTGTCCTCAACTCTGACACCTGTCATTTAGCTTTCTTAGACAGATGAGTCCATTAGCCTGCTTGAATTATCAGTCCAGTACCTTATTGTCCAGTACGTTAGTAATTCTTGAATCTGTAGCCACTGCCTGTTTGGTGGACAGTCCGGAAAGACTGGTGAAGCGGGGATGGGAGCCTCCTGGTTGCCAGGCACTGTTCTGGTGGTGGGGACAGGGCAGTGAAAAAGCAAAGGGGGAGTTGTCTCTTTCTCAGGTGGGATGGGGTGGCGATGTGTGGGCCCACTAGGTGCAGGCCTGGAGACCATAGTACTTGTCACAGATGGGAGGAGCGCAGGGCACACCTGTGTCCTAGCACTGTGCAGCCAACCACGCTGGGATGAGCCTGCAGCCTGCCTGCATCCTAATCCTGCTGTTGATTGGAGATATCTTCCGTGGTCACGCGGCACCTCATCGCCATGGCAACACCTCTAAATATTCCTCTGGTGACTTGTGTTCTACATTCTAGCTGGATCTGAGCCCTCCTGTGGCAAAATATTCTAAAGATGTTAAAAGAGGAAAAAAAGCTCAACTAATAAATCTATTCTAAACGACTGAGTCATTTGTTTTGATTACCCGGGTGATTGCCAAATGTTAATTTAAAACTGAAATAGGCCATGAGCTCACCCCCCTAACAATGCTGAGTGTTTGAGCTAATACAGCTTGATAATGAGGGCGCCAGACCCACTGCCAGTGCTAATGTTATATGATAAACACACATTTGGAGAAATATGCAGAGTATCTTGGCAGTTTTCTGTTAACTCTAAGGGTTGTAAATAAAGTAGAATGTGTTACCATGAGCCATTTCAAAGAAAGTTGACTTTTTTTAGAATTTATGACTTTTCTGCTAAAAAGGCAACTTTGACTCTCGACTCTCATTTTTTTCCTAACTTAGGCAATTGGAAGCTGTTCTCAGCTGTGTCCAGCCCTTACCCAATACATCCAGTGCCCCACACAGCCAGGGTGAGGTAAGTTTTGCTAATTGCTTCAGCAGTCTTCTGCTGTGCTGTTCTTGAACCTTCCAATTTGTAGTGTTAGGGGCAGCATTTATTTGAGCTTTATTTGTGTAGGAGGTTTTAAAGGGTTTTAGTTTATGGCTGCCCAATGAGCTCAGTTGATGAGACTCTTCGTTTATTCTTATTTTAATCGACCCAACCAGTATCACTGCTTATCCTAAATATTAGCCCTCTTGGGAATGCCTTTTTTACAAGGGAAAACCTCATTTCCTTTGGACTTGGAGGCAGGAAAACTGAATCTGCCATGCATAACAGACCCATTAGTTGGTTTGATTGAAAGTAAAGACCTGTTCATTTCACAGCTTGAACAGTAGGGAGCAGGAAAGCTGCATGGAGCAGATCCTGGACCAGAGAAGGAGACTCCTGCTGGTGACCAGAGATGCTATGTGAAACAGACTGAGCCGCAGGAATCTGTCTGTCCTGGGTAGAATGATCGAAGATACACCATTGTCACTGTAAACTAGGCTGATAGGAGTTTCTTTTGGGTCACATTAGTTTGTACCAGAACATTTAAAAACATTGCCTTCCAGTTCAGAGCAGCCTCTGCTACATCAGTGAAAGCAGCCAGACTTTGTAGAGCTTTTCTTTCGCTGATGAGGCACCTCTGTTTTGACGGTCACTCACTGTCACCTAAGGTTAGGTGTGGGATTTTCTATTACTGGCATTGTGTCAGTCCCGAAAAAGCTTCACATTTTGGAGTGCTATGGATTTTTAGATTTTCAAATTAGGCGTGATGCCTGTTCACGCACATAAATATTTAAACCTTAGAGAGCAAAAAAATCATAAGACAAAGTTTTAGAAATATTTAATCTGAATTTTCTCCTTTTTCTCAGTTATGGTGCTAGGTGGAATCGTGCCAAAAGCCAGGCTGATTTCAACAGGCTGATGATAAAGGCTTCGGCAGCTGCGGGCGGCTGTGTGCTTGCTCTGCACCTTACCATAGCTTTTACTCAGAGGTAGCCTTTCCTTCCCATGGTTAATTCTAAAGTTTAAAAACTGTGAAAACTTTTACTCAGAGGTAGCCTTTCCTTCCCATGGTTAATTCTAAAGTTTAAAAGCTGTGAAAACTTTTCATCAGAATATCATAAATCTAACCTCAGTAAAGAAAATCAGAGCAGAACTACTTTGGCTCAAGCAGGAGCCCGTGACTCTGTCACCCTCCTCTGAAGTGCCCTACACCGTGCTCTGCCTAAAGAGCAAAGATTTTAGCTCTGTGCATTTTTACAGCTCTTATTTTTATTTTAGCACAGAAACAGACACTAGATTATTTAAGTAAAATGTCCTCCTGTTGGCTTAGTTGGAAATGCCAGCTAGTTGGAAGCTGGCAGTTCTCAGGCGCTGTTTGCCCTAGGAGCTCAGCAGCAAGCTGCAGATCTGCAACGCTTCATTCGTGGAGAACCTCCCCAGTAACCATGAGCAGAAGGCTGTGTTCTTTAAATGGGTTCATTGAAATTTTCAAACTCTTATTTGAAGCGGTTTTCAAATACCAAGAACCCCCTACCCTAATGATATCTGAACTCTGACCCAAATTTTGTGTTAAGTTTTCTTTGAGAGCAGTCAGTTTCTCAAGTGAGTCATTTAAATAGGATCTCTCAAGTTGTTTCACTGTGACAGAAATGCATAGGATTATGCAGTGACGTATTGTGTTTCTTCCATTCATTCTACCCTACTGTGCATCAGTCTAGGAATGCAGTAGTGTGCAAAACAAAAAGAATAATCTGTTTGGGTAAGATGTTCTAGTGTAGGGCATCCGTAGATTTTTTTTTTCTTAGAAGATGAACAAATTGACTTTGCTTTCAAAAAAAATGACACTGCCCAGTATCAACTAGATCAATTCAAAGTCCCCATACCTACTGTGCTCTTTGAGCCTATGATTTATGTCACCTCCACAGAAGCAAATACGAGCAGTAAAGTACTTGAGGATGGGTGGGGCTACAGCTGTGCCCAGGGCCCAAAGAAAGGCAAATGCTAACTGTGTACATTCCACACTACTTTTTTTGTTTGTTTGTTTTTGCTTTTTTTTTTTTTTTTTTTTTTTTTGAGACAAGGTCTCACAGTATAGTTCAGGTTGCCCTTGAACTCATTATGTCATTCAAGCTGGCCTCAAACTCAGGGTGATTCTCCTGCCTCTGCCTTCTGATTGCAGAGATGATTACAGGTCTGTGCCACTATACTTGGCTTGCCCTCTATATTTTTAAAGTTTGCATAGAATAATTGAGCACTTCGAGAACTCGAACTTTATAGTTTTCATACAAAAACATTTAGTTCTTAAAACATACTGTGTCATTTTAATACTATACTTATAGATAAATTTTATAATTCAGAAACTTGAAATTATCCCACATATCCCAGTTTATAAAATTATTTGGAACACAGACTTGACCGTAGCATAATCTTTAGCGTATACATGAGCTGTGCTAAAGAGAAGTTCCCTGTTCTGTAGTAATAAAATATTGTTAATTAATTAAACATTTTGCATCGAGGAAATATTTGTATTGGTGGCATATGGTCATTTTCACTATTTGGCAGTTTCTTCTATTCACAAAACACAAAATTATAAAAGACAGTAGTCATCGTAATTTGCTGTGTGCTATTGCTAATTGGTGTGACCATTCTCAGAGCACTGGTAGCAGCATTCAGATCCACACAGATGGGGTGCCCAGGCTTGAGGAGTTTCACAATCTTCCCTCTAGTGCCAAGGTTGCAAACTGGAGGCTGGATCTGGCATGCAGAGGTATTCTTTTCAAATTTCCAGTGAACTCCCAGCATTTAAAAATTGAGAGATTTCATGTTTTTGACAATCCAGATTTTTAAGCTTCTCTTGAAATACGAGATGATCTGGCAATCCTGGGCCTGCATTTCTGTTTGCCTCTGGCAGGTTGGAGCCAAGTTACCTCTGTTCCACACATGGAGCATGAACCCTGAGGTCTCCAGCATGCTCTGCTGGCTCCTTGACACCAATGATAAGGGGTGCACTCCATTACTGGAGTGTTTTGCTCCTGTAGGGATGTGAGTTTTCACAGTCAGTTCTAGGTAACACTGAGGTTGCAGACAGATGGTCTTCCTTCCTCTTAGAAGGTCAGCTTGTGGATTTACAGGTTCACTGTCTAGAGGCACTCATTTTAAGGGAGCATTTTTTTTTTTTTTTTTTTGAGACAGGGTCTCGCTATGTAGTTCAGGCTGGCCACTGTGCCTGGACTGTAAGGGAGCATTTTAAAGCATTTGATGGTAAACATTTTTGGGGCATGATACGTTCCCATAGCACCTGTTTAAGAGAAGGTACCTCCACAGGCGCTAGTGTTTTATCTCACTCCGGAAAGTTCTTGTTGTCTTAGGCACTTTTTACTTGTTGCTGGGACAAATACCCGATGCTGAAAATGAAGGAAGGAAAGGTTTATTAGCTCACAGCTACTGGAGGTTTGAGTCCATGTTCGGCTGGCCCAAGGCTGAGTGGAACAGGGCCAAGAGCATCCAGTTCATGGTGGCAGAACAGCAACAGTCGCAACAGAGGCAACCAACCAACCAACCAACCAGGGGAGCAGAGAGCAACTGTGCTAGTCTGTCTCTCTGTCTCACTTTATATTACATCAGGCTCTCTGCCTTACCCTTTCTGCCTCAGGCCACACCTATAATTCCCAGAAGTACTCAGACCCCTAATCTCATCAGTACTAAACACATAATCCCAGTGACTCATTAGTCAAATCTCGATCTATAGAAGTTCCCTAGGGAGCTGGGGAGATGGCTCCAAGGTACAAGTGCCTGCTGGGCAAGTGCAAGGTCGTGAGTTTGAACCCTGATCCCACACACACACACACACACAAAATAGAAGTTCCCGCACCATGATTGCATGAGGCTTTGGGGGGAAAACTAGACATAAACCATAGCACTTGCGGTCTCCCTCACCCATCCCCAGATCTTTAATATGCAGATCCTGATAGCACCTCCTGCTGTGGCCTGAGATTTTTCAATTCCCCTAAGCAGCAAGTTACACTGTCACTGTTTTGAGGACCTTTTTTTTGTTGTTGTTGTTGTTTGAGTAGCAATGGGACTTTAACTCAAAGTAATCACAAGAAAAAATAGGCAGTAATGGTTCTTTGGCCTGAAAAAGATCTTTATAAAGGCTGTTTCGGGTTGAATCTTCCTAGAGAAACCTTAGTTCTTACCTGGTTGCAACAAAGTAGGTGTAAATCAATGATTTTTTTTGTTTACCATGTAGCATATGTTCGAAGATAAATTTTTGTTTGCATTTTTGTTCTTAATTATGTTTTAATAAAAAAAATAGATATGTTAGTGCTCAAGAATCACGAAGCTGGGATTAGACCTGCTTCATGAATAGGACTTTTAGAAAGCTTATGAGTAAAGCAACAGTAATAGGATAATGATCAAGTTCCTCACTATATAATAACCTGATAAGGTATTACAGTGATAGAAAAAGTCAGAAAGGAAAGAGTAACAGATTCTATATAACCCTACTGTTGAAAAAGTTTAAGATGAAAGGGAAAGTTTTCCAGGAAAAAATTTGCTACGCATATGAAATTAAATTCTATATTACCCAGAACCCACACAGACTAAGAAAGACACGTACAGGCCTGGCATGACGTAGGCGCTCCATAACTTTTGGCTGGAGGAATTGTCCAGTAGGTAGATAGGTAAAAGGCATTTACATTCTATCACACAGTGACGAAATGCATAGAAGAAGATCTAGACTCATTACTATGTAGAGACAAACATATTCAAACATCTCTGAGGTATACTTTCCACTTATTAAACCAGTGAAAAGGAAACTTGATGTAATGGATTACCTGGAGACAGACCCTCCTCACCTTTCACTGGTAGCATAAGTTGATATAAAGCCCTTTGGAACATTTTTTCTTGGCAAAACTCACAGATTGATATCCTTTAATCTAGTAATTGTATTTTGGAAAATGTGTTCTAAGAAATACATTATCCCAAGGCAAAAGAAAATAACTGTATGTTATAAATGTATATATGTTATAGGTTCATCACAGGGCTATTGTGAGGATTCAGAATTAGAGCAAATTCAAATGTCCAATCTTAGAAAAATGGTTCATAGATTGAACAAATAGTTTTGGTTAATTAAATTGGGGTACGTCTTTGCAGTGGAATTTCATGAATTTGTTAAAAACCACCAGTTTGGTACTGGCATGGAACTGTGAGTTTGTATAAAGTAACCTTACTGAAAAAATGCAGTGTACAGAATTGTAGATGTGTTGTGATTGTACCTGTGCAAAATGAGACGTATGTGATGTGGAAGGCATGTGGACATATATAAGGATCACCCTGGGATTTTTTTTTCATGCTGTTTTTATATTTTACTCTAGCATTTGCTCCCTTAAAGGTTGAGAGGATGTCCTATTTCTACCCGTTTAACTCCAGATTTCAAATAGGGTATTCTTGCTTAGCATACAGTGAGCACGTGGTAAGTAACCATGGAGTAATCATGACAGCTCCTGCCCAGAGCTTACATAGGAAGTGCTCATGATGCACATAGTCCCTTCTTGATTGTTTTGTTTTATGACGTCAAGCCCCATCTCACTGTCTTCTTTTCAAGGTTAATGGAGAGACAACTCCATGTCCCATGTGAGAAAGTGAATATCTTTTAATGGATGTGTAGCAGTGCCAGGCAGGGAATGAGCCTTCATGTCTAAATCCAATGTACACTTAAGGAGAATCTTAATAAATCTATAATTCAAGGACAGTGCAAAATGCACTCTGCGGTTGAATTGTATTACCCTCTTCCCTTGTGCTTTACTCCCTGTTGCACGTACGCTTGTTTTCCTGTTGTAAGTATGCTTTTTCTCTTTTAATTAGGTCAGTTACTTCATGTCTGTTTTTCTTTTTTGACATGGTTTCCTCTGGCTTTGGTACCACATACTTTCCCCGTATGTCACTGCCTCTTGAGCTTCATGTTGCAATCTTCTTTCAAGGAGAACAGAGAGCACATTGCTGCGGGGTGGTAGCTCTTGACTCTTTTGCTTGCCCTTCGCCTAAATGAACATTCGTATTTCTTTTGGGCCTAGTTCTGTTTGGTTTCATAGTTCTCAGAGTCGGTTATGTTTGGACTGAAAGATACTTAAGTAAAAATAATGGTAAGTCACAGATATGTCTGGCAAAGGTGCAGCACATTTGTTAAGGTTACTGGTTTATTTATCTCTCCTGTCTCTATGGTAACTAAATCTGAGTCTGAGATTTAATGGAATTAATTCTGACCTCTTAGAACATCTCCTAACTTTTCCCAACCTTCTTATTCAGAAGGAATTCATTTTCACTTGAAGACTGCCTTATTTATAAAGGGGTCCTCTTTACATTTTCCAAATGTGGAATCGCTGGTCTTCACTTCTTACGATCTTCTATAAGAGTATATACATCACAGTTGTAGGGAAAGCTAACCACAGAGACACAACACAGACACACAGACACACACATACACAGACGCAGACACACACAGACACACAGACACACACACACAATCACTAATGTCCCAAGGAAAAATATATATTCATGACTTAATTTTCTTTCAGTGAAATAAAGTATTATTTAATTAATGTGAATGAACTCTGAGAACTTTCAATAGGAGAACTTTTTGAAAGGATATGAAATTAATGGGAGTGTTAATGGGACACTGCATTTTTATTTTTTAAAAGTATCTCATCTATTCTATGATTGTAAATTTATGTAATACCATGTTTGGACCATATTTCACATATCAAATGTATTAAACTGTACCATGAAGTCCTCAGTAAAGGCTGAGCAGGACATCCATGGAAAGAGTGACATTTGGACACTGAAATTCAAATACTGTGTTTTGTCTATGTCCAGTTAATGAGAACTGAAGCTACAAATGTCTGGTCTTTAAGGTAGCTAGAGTCCAACCATCCTGGACTTCAGTTCTTCGAATGACCATGTAGAACCTTTCCTTCTCTCATGGTGTCTTGAGACTCACAAAGGTACTCCAGTTTTAGGAAATTTAATGATTTGTCCGAATTCAAGTCAGTGTATTCTAGTTGAAGGGTAGTCTATAGCATGTTGGTTCACTCACAGCTACTTTATCGATGTGCAAGTTCTTCTCCCATCTAGGAACAAACTCTTAATGTTAATTTTCCTTAAAACTGGAACAAAGGAACTAGAAAATGATTGAACCATTCCACAAAGGCCTATGGGCAAGGGAGGTGAAGAGTATCCTTCCATTCTTTCTCCACAAACTTGAAATATTACAGTTAGACCTGTCATCACGTTCAGTTCAGGTCTGATATGAACTTGGAAACACTTAATACTTTTACTAAGTTTTTTGTGCATCAGAAGAGCTCAGTGGATGTGGAAGTTGTTTTAAAATCTTGTTCATCATCACCTCTTCTATTAATAACACAAAGACTTGAAAAGCCAACAACAGATGTTCCCTTGTAAAGGCGAGCCATATTTGTGAGGCCAGTGTTAGATGCACCTTAATTTCTAGGTTTGAAACCTTGACTCATGTCTTAGATAACTGTGAACTTAGAAAATGTATTAGATTAAGGTCACTGTTAAATCATATCAATTTTCTCCTGGCCAGTAAGAGAAGCATAGCTGAGGTCAAAGCTTTTACAGAAATTGCAGTGTAAAGTCTGAGGCCCGTAATTATGTTTGAGATTTAACAGTGCTTTATCATCGTTATTCTATCAACATATCATATATTGAAATTGGAAAATTGTATTAAAATTATTACAGTTTTGCATTTCATTGTTTCATTTTTAATGTTTTGGTTTTGTGTATGCAGAACTAAGGATCAAAATCAATTTAAATAGAAATGTGTGAAATGTATAAAAATATGTTTAGAGAAGAGTGTTCTATCTTATCTCCCAGATAGGCTTTCTGTTTGTAGAGCATCTCTCACTGAGGATATACACTTACTGGATAAACAGTTTCTTTAAGAGTTCTTCATCTTACAAGAGAAGGGTTGGTCTATACGTAGTTTCATGAGAGCTTGTGATCTTTATTGTATTTGTGGACACTCCATAAACCATAGGAGATGTGTATATAATTATTTTATTTATTTATATTATGGCCAACTCAGTGTACCCTGGGGATTGGATTGGCGCAGCATGTGGTGCCCGGGATCAAACTGTGATTGCTGCGGTGGCCTAAGCTTGCCTAAGCAGGTGCTTTAGACTGCTGAGGTGTCTCGCTGGCTCCCTAATACTTGAATACAATTTTAAGCGTATGAATTCATAATTTACTTAAATTGTTGAACATACTCTTTTCCCAGAACAAGTAGAGCTTCTTCAGTAGATAACTGTGAGGGTGCATGTCCATGCTGTAGTTGTTAGTGTATTTGGGCCAGGAGATTCATTGTTCCTTCAAGTGGTTCATTCATTCCATGACTGAACCGTGAGGATGAGTTCCACCCTTTGTGTTGGGGGCATTTGATGGATTTCAGTTGGGAGACAATACAACATACTCTAATATTTTTAGCATATTTTCATGTTTCCAGCTCTGCCCTCTGTGCTGTCAGTCGTCATAAACTTTGTATCGTATCTTGATGTGACTCTTTGACCTTTTCAAGGGTATTTCCTGTTTTTTTCCACCGGGACAATGTAGGGCATAAAGAATAAAGGATTTGGTTGAGGTTCCTGTCTCCGATTGCGCCCTTCTTTCTCCAGGAAATTGAAAGCTTCTCAGGAGCCAGCATCCTGATTCTTCCCTTTATGTCCTCTGTGCCCTTTATTATTTAATGCCACATCATTAGTAGGCATGAACTGGAGAAGCCGTGAATTGAATGGTGGGCATTGAGTAAATCACAAACCATAACATTACCTGATAGTACACAGGACCGTCTCAGGATGTTTGTTTGACTTGCTGTTCTTCTTAGTAGTCATATTCCTGACATTAATAGTGGATGTCCTCCAGTGGAATGGTCCTTCCTGCTTCATTATAGCATGACAGCATTTTTTTTTCCAACACTGAAGGTTTTTCACAGAAAAGTTAAAATCATGCTGTGAATGCTCCCATTCCAACTACGAGATTCTATAATTAAATATTTCACCATATTAAGCTTATCACATGTCCAGTCATGTCTTAGTTTGTCTTAATTTTTTGGATGCATCTTATAATAAGTTACATATATACAATGAGCTGTAGGTATCTATACATTTCACACCCAAATAAATTCAACCTATTTCTCATTATGTAGCTTCATTGTTGACGTTCTTGGCGTTGCTGTCAGATTTGCTGCGATCTTGACATTTATTTTGGTGTGATAAGAAGAGGTGCTAGCTTAAATGTGAAATTTGCTCAGTTTTCAGTTTATGGAGAGTGCCTATTCACTTCTAACTACTGTGAGTATACAAACAAATACATGGTGCTGCCCTTTTCTCTCCATGTTGCCCACTCACATTATTAGTACTGTTGAAACTTGGAAGGCCAGTCTGAGAAATGCAACGAGGATTTTATTTATATGAGTGAAACTGGAGAATTGGGGCTGAAGATGGTAAGGCAAAAGGTCCTGCATCCGTGGGAATAGACACTCTGGCCAGGGGCAGAGGGAGGGAGGAACAGCCCAGCCTCAGAGTCACCAGTGTGATACTGCTCCTTTCTGTGAATTCCGGGGAGAGTTTAATGGCTGCATCTATTACCTAAGGGTCATGAATTTAATAAACAATAAGAGTGAAAAAAGAATTCTTCTAGCCTAGTGGTTTTCACATTATATTTTACAGAAGCCTAGAATTTATACTGTAGCTGTGTTTCAGACATTTTACCAACATTTGAATTAGATTTTTAAAAATGCATTGAACTATTTAAAAAGCTAATAAAAATGACAGATACATTCAACTGAGCTTTATAAGTATATTTTCACATGCTGGAGAATACATACTGATTGACTTTAAAATAAGTAAAGGCTATTAATGTCAGCCTAAAATAAAATTTTGAATAGCACTTATCTGTCATCCATCAAAGTCAGGGTAATATTTCTCTGGAGGGAATAAAGACAAAAGGTCTACAGCGGGACCATTACACTAAAGCCGTGGGTGTTAAGGCCCTGGTCTGTGAAAGCTGAAGTTACATTTGGGTTTCTAGTTACCGTGAGCACTTACCCATCTGTTATATTTAGATTTTTTTTCTAGTATCTTTAGGAATCTGGAAACAGATGAGTATATGCTTTAAGCTTGAAATTACCATAAAAGGGGAGAGACAGTTAAGAAGCTGGAGGTGGCCTACAAGGGACATTTCTCACATGGAGCTGTATGGATGGATTGGGAAATTTATTAAACCAAACTCAAGAAAACCATCGGGACATGCCTGTGCGCTACTGTAGTTCATTGTGTGACTTTTCAGGGTTTCTCTATGAGTCGAACATGGGTATGGCCTCTGGAGGCACTGGTATGCACTTTGCCCTCCTCATTCCACACTGTACCAGGTTCTGGGTCTATAGTGTTAAATTTACCTTTGGAAGCCAATCCTGCTTATGCATACCTGCAGTCCATTTTGCAGTGTTTTTCTTATCTGTATTTTATTTTTCTCATAACATTTTATTGTGCAGATTTTCAAGGTGGAAATGATTCTTGCCGTTGCCATCTATATAGCCATTAGCTATACTTAGCCATTTGTAGCATTTTACTGTACTTGTTTTATTACATACCTGTCAGTCTGCACCTTCCTGGGGGATATATTTCAAAGTGAATGTAACAGATTTCTTTACCAGCTGATTTTACATACTTTATGTACTCAAAGTTTAGCACTTTGAACATGGCATTAATTGGTTAAATCTGCATAGAACTCTGAAATAGACGATGTAAATGCATTGACATTACTCATAAAGCATATAGGAACCTTATTTTAAAAGTAGCAGGGTTCTGGAATTCTGGCATAGAGACAGGGAAAACATACAAACTTATTTTTATATCTGACCTTTCTTGTGACTAAGACATTGGGTACCCCTAATACAGGGGCTACCCTTGTAAATTTTGTTTTCACGAGAGGCAGGAGCCTGGCAACTTCTAGCTCTTACAGAGCGGCAGGATCGTCTTTAAAAGCATTTTAAAACACTGAGTGTTAGTTCCTCCCACCAAATCTGTTGCATTTGGAAGGGAGAGGAGCAGTTAACCGAGGGCTAAATCAGTCTGTTCTGGATCCAGTCCCGAGCCTGGTGTCAAGGTGTTAAGTGCAAATTATTAAAGCAACATTCTGGTTGCAACTTGAAGGAAAGATGGGGAGGGAGATGAAAGGTTCCAGTGGAAAGCTTCTGCTCCCCCCTATTCATGTGGAAGGCACTCCCTACATTTGTGAAAAGCTGTTTTGTTGTTCATCTTATTCCCAGTCCCCCAACGTTGTGTCCAAACACTGTCTTGGCCCAGGTGGTTGGCTGGGTGTATTTCCTTCTGGAAGTCTTCACTAGCACCCTTTAGCTGGCTGGCAAGAGGTCCCTTAAAAGTATGGCCAAGCAGTTTTTCTCACTCTTTCTAAGAGCTAATCCTCTACTTTTCGCTTCAATTCCAGTTGCTGTTGTTTGGGTAAAAAGAGACGTCTGCTACGTTCCCACTATCCTGACAGTCCAAGAAAAATTAATGTATAAGAACAGATAGTTAGGACACAAAAGTTTTGGGGCAGAGATGAGGTGGAGGACATGGTAATTAGATATATTTCCATATATTATCAAAGTGAATTTTTTAAAAAATGTAGGGTGTTTTAAATTTACTACCTTTTTCAGACAGACACGTGATCCTTTAAAGCCCATGAAAACCCCTTGGCATGATGGGATACCATGCACTCTGGTCTGGGAAGAGACTATTAGGTTGCAAACCTCTCCATTCCTCTACCACTGACTTTCTCTTTGATCTCAAGATATATGACTTACCTTGAAGTTGTACCTTAATCACTTATAATAAAACTAATTTTCTGTATATTGTATAAGTGAGTTTAAAACCATATCTACTTTGTGTTATAGCTCAAGATGATGAATTAGGAAGATCTACATAGGAACATTGAGCTTTCAAAATAGATTTAATTTTATTTGGGAAAAGTTCATTTGCGTGGGAATATTTTCTGTTCTGTAGTTCCTATGTATAGTACCACACTTAATCAAATGTCATTTCCACAAGTCAGTTGAGAAGATAAATTTTCTTAACTATAACATATTTTTCCAATATATAAAAATTGATTACACTACGTCCTATGGTTAGTAGGAAGGTGGAAAGTTTTCTAGATTTATCGTAGGACAGGTGACAGTACTCCAGCTTCTATTCTTAGTTTGACCTCACCCCCTTTCTCTTAAGACAAGGCACACAGTCTTTTAATGTCTCAGTTTATCTACGTGTAACACATATAATCTTATTTCATAAACAGTACCCAGTTTACACTTGATAAAGTTAGAAGACTTGATACAGAAAGTGCCACATATGTTCAAGTTATTATATAGAGGATTTCAATGTGGAATAGTAAAGTTGACAAATTACTAATTACTACATTTAGAAAGTTACAGCTCTGGAGGGAATTGATATTTGATATTGTTATGTTGTGTGTTCTAAGTTACCATCATAACAGCAGGAAAATAAACCCTATCCTGGCTGTGTTACAAAGGGATTAACTCACTTCTTGAAGTTGCTACTAAAGTTCCATCCCGTTAAACAACAGAAGTCAAAGTATCCCTATTTTACTTTTTCTTAAAAAAATAGCAGAATTTTTTGATTAAGGACTTAGGAAGTTATTTTCAATATGAAGAATGAATGATGAACCATATCAGTTACTTAGAACAACTAAAAATACCTCATAGAAATATTCTGAGGTATATGCTTTTAAATTTTATTTTATTTTATTTTATTTTATTTTTGTCTTTTCAGAGACAGGGTCTCGCTATGCAGTTCAGGCTGGCCTTGAGCTCACTTTTGTAGCCCAGCCTGGTCTCGAACTCGCACTGATCCTCCTGCCTCAGCCTCTCAAAGTGCTGGAATTACAGGTGTGAGCCACCACGACCGGCTTTGAATTTTATTTTAATTTTTTTTTTTTTGTATTATGGCTGGCTCAGTCAGCCCTGGTTGTAGGGCTGGCACAGCATGTGATGCCAGGAATCGAATGTCCCTGTGGTTGCCTAAACTTTCCTAAGCAGGTGCTTTACACCATGGAACTATCTTGACGGCTCATGCTTTTGAATTTTACATCAAAGCAAAGAAATGAGATTATGTGGTGCTTGCCTATACATTTATTCCCAGTTATTGGGGCCTTGTCAAAGAATTAAATATTACTAAACACAAGGAGGTTAAATAGCTTAATGAAGGAAAGCTAAAGTACTATTATTACTTTCCAAATTCTGTATCTTTGCAAGTTTTGATTGACATGAAAGAGAATCTCTTGTCATAGAGATTACCAGTCGTTTCACAATGATCTGCCTCTAGATTTGTATAACGCATGATAAATATATGGGTTTATTGTGAAAATTGTGAGGCTTGTGAAAAATTAAGTCCACCTGAAAAATGAGAAGATACTACCTCCCTACAGACAAAACCTGATTTGGAGACAGAGACTCCCTAAGTTTTAAGCTGTCCAGACTGGCCTCAAACTGTCAGTTCTCCTATCTCAGTGTCCCCAGAGTACTGGGATTACAGGTGGGCATCATCATGCCTACCTTTATGTGTTTCACTTCTGCAAATATTTTATACTGCTTTCAATTTGTATAGTACTTGGACACATATTACTCAGTTTTGTTCATAAAATAATTGTAAGGCCAAGTAGCACAGGCATTAATATCTCCATTTTGTAGATACAGAAGGAAAATTAATTTGGCGGGTGAGTAATTCAGTAGTCAAGAGGCTGCATTCAGGGCTTTCAGTTGTAAGCACAGAGCTCTTTGCAGCATGGGAACATCGCAAAAACTCACTGACCTTTCCATTAAATGAAACCTTGAAGCTAATGTGACATTTATACTGTTATCTTAGTTTATTGTTAGAGTCACTTTTTTGGGTTTGAACTTGCTAAATGTGCTTGAAAGTAACTTCTGAACTCATCTCTTTTGTAAACACTTCATAATCAAATACAATAATGTGGGCATTTTAACATTATTTTTTACTATTTGAAAGGAATTAAAAACAATTAGGTTTTGACATTCTCATATATTACAGGTTTGCCATACTAAATGGTCACCCTGTCACAACTTGGGATCCCTATGTGAAAATCTAACAAATAGCCAAGATACATTAAAAGCAGTTTGCATATGCTTAACCTGATTTATAGACATCAACTCTTTGCCTGAAATCCGGTTAATTTTTTTCAAAATATTCACTATGAAATTAAAATGAAAGTATTTTTTCTTGTTTGTAGAGATAGACAGATATAAGCTGAATTGGTAAATTAGGGACAAATAGCCGTAGAGCGCAGGGCACCTGGCTTCGTTTAGTTATGTGACCTTTCAAAATCCAAGTGCTCATTTCAGAAACGACTGACCTTTGAGGCTGTAAACAATGTACTGTTCTTCTGCTTCAAAGTTGGAACAATTAAAGGGTGAGCTGCACCCCCTGAGACAGATATAGTTGAACCCCCCCAAAAGACTTTATAAGGAAAGTGGTCTTGTTTTCTCAGCATGAAGCTTGAAGGTCAGCCTGTGACTCAGGTCCTGCCTTTCCCTGGTGGTATGCCTCAGTGACACAGTGCCAGTCTAATCTTGCAAGAGGGCTTGTACCCAGCGGAGCTTGCTCCATTATAATCCCCAGCCGAGGAGCCAGCCACCTTTTATTTTTTAAAATAGATGAAGACAACATGAACATATGAAAGTCAACTACCACATGGACATTATAGCTTTTTAGCCTAATGCTTTGAGGAACAGTAAGAGTCAACTTGGATTTTGAGTAGCTCCTCCGTTGCCACTATATAGTACCAGTACCATGGTGCAGCACGTCACAGACATGTTGTGCACATTAGCACCAAGAGTGCTTTACTAAGTTTCTTGTTTTGCAGGCAAGGCATTCTGGTTTGGTGCAAAGAACACTAGGCTTGAAATCCAAAGCCACTTCCTCTCTGGGCAGCTTATTAGCTAAAAATGTAACTGTAGCATTGCTGGCATGGGATTTCCAGATGGCAGCTTCTCTTCATGAACAGAAATAATCGGCCATTTCAGTAAGCTTCAGTGGCTGCTCCCTGATCTGCCTGAGATCTCTCATCCTCTTCCTTTGTCCCTCTTCTGGTGAATCACAGCTCCCGTTTGTCTGGAGCAGCTGGCTCCTCTTGAATTTTTGAGTGGTAGAGGAAAGCAACATTAAACTACTTACACTCCATCTTGTAAAAGCTTAGATATTTCTTGCTCCCTTTTCCTCCCCTGTTTCTTTGTTCCCGTTCCTGGGCCACTATCTCTGAACTAAACCCCTAGTTTCTTTTTTTGTGATACATTCTGGCCACATTTCTAATAATGGCCTTGAACTTGTGCTTCTTCTCCCTCAGCCGCCCCTACAGTACAATTCCCAATGTGTGCCACTGTGCTTGATTTTAAAACGCATATGAATGCTTCAGACACAAGAGGGCTAGAAACAAATATCTGTTGACAATGGACCTAGTGAAAAAAAATGAATAAATTATGGTATATCTATACATGAGTACTATATACATATTAAAAAGGAGAAACTTTCTGTACTGACATGGAAAATTCTTTCAGTAAATATGAATAGCAACAGAAAATAACTAGAAAAGGCAAGGTAGAGAGGAGGATGTATAGCGTATCAGTATATGCTTTTTTAAAAAAGAAAAGAGCATATAAATAAGTATGAAAGCTATCTATTTGTTATTTGCCCCAATAAGAAACACAGCGGAGTTTACGGCCATACTACCCTGACACATGCCTGACCTCATCTAATCTCAGAAGCTGAGCAGGGTTGGGCCTGGTTAGTACTTGGATGGGAGAATGATGGTGGTATCGTTGATAATGCCAGAAGACTTTGTGTCATGTGGCCACCTTCATAAACACTCACAAGTGATCTACTCACTTTATAGGGGGATATTAACTCAACTGAAGCCTCAACTTTTAGAATTTTAGGTAAAATGACTAAATGATTTGGGATGATACAGGGTTATGATATTGTGACTATAGCTCCTCCCCAATCCCTGCTGCTAGCAGAGTTCTTGGAGTTATCAGAGGAGCTTGAGGGTCCTTAGGGTCAATCTGTGCTTTCCTTACAGGTGGTATTAGCAGTCTTGCTTGGTGTTGTCCTGGGGTGAGCTGAGTCACAGGTTTATTATTTAAGGTCTTGTTTCAGAACTGTGGCCTGGAAAGTACAGCTTCTTTTCAGTGACTGTTCATAGGTGCCAGGTGTGTTGCTGTCCAGAGGGACAAGTATCACCATGGCATCTGGCCTGCCCACAGGTTGGTTAGGTAATAGTCTTCTTAAAGTCGTCTATACTCTAGTGCTAGGTCTAGCCTCAATTCAGCTTGGGGTTGGCATGAGAGAGTGAGCATAGTGTATGCTTGGTCAAGTGTTGGGCAGATGGTGCAGATGTCTCAGACCAGAACCCGTGGTATTGCTGTCCTCAGCCAAGTTATATCTTGATGCAAGCAACCTTATCTTGTCTGAGCTGTTGGGTCCATATTGTAAGCATGGCTGTATCTTTCGGGTCTCCAGGCCTTTGGCATTTATTCACGATAAACTCACAAAGTTCAAAAGTAGCCTGCATTCTACCTGGAGCTGCATAGTAGATATAAGTAGCCTCCTTTTGGTGCTGGTTTTTGTAGACTGACATAAGCTCTAAAATGTGAAGCAAGGTAGACTGACTTCTGCATTAGCACTCACAAGGGCAGACCTTTATTTGATGTGTTGTAAAGTCTGTTCACTCCAGGCAGCAAAGGTCGGGTCATGCACTGGGCTAACTGGGCCCTTTCTTGGTAAGGTAGCTGTGGGAAAGACTTAGCTACCTCAACACTCAACAAGTGGCTGACACCTTTTTATCGGGCCTTTCGCTAGTAGGAGATCAAAGAGGTTTGTTCTCCCTAGGTCTCAAACATCTGTTCATAGACTCTTATCTGTGTTACATATGCATTTCTCCCTACTGCTTTGTCCTGCTGCTGGAGGCCAATTCCTCTGAGTCCCTAAGATTTTGACATTTGCTGTCTGGTGCTCCAATCATTCTTAGGTTCCTGGTACTTATAGTGGGGCTATTGACCAAGATCTTGAGCTTTTTCTTCCCTGTGACAATTTAGCTTTAATCTAGAGAAAGATATCCAAATCGTGCTCCCCTGTAGCACATATATACCGTTAAAAATATAACAACTCCCTGGCAAGCTTAAGGTCCTGAATTTGATTCCTGGTACCACCACTACCACCATCACCAATAATAATAATAATTACTATAAACATTGTAAGACAACACTGTGAATAGTTGCGAGCATGGGATCTGGAGCCAGATGGCCTCTGTTTAAACCAGATTCTTGCTAGCTGTTGATTGAGGAAAAGCTCCCTTTATTTTGGTTTCCTGGGGACAGGCCCCAGTGCTCAACTCCTAGGATTGTGTGAGAATTGCACTACATACAGAAAGCGCTGAGAACCATATATGGTATATGTTTTCAGTAATTTCGCAGTTTATTTTACATCTCAAAATAGTGGACCTAATGTTGAAAGCCCCAAATCCTTCAGGGGTTCATGGACCTTAGTTGTAAAGCAGTATCCTCCACATGATGTGTTAGTTCTCTCTTTGCCTCCTGGGTGGCCAGAGCCCAAAATGTTTGTTTTTGTGGAACCCGGGATTGAATTTAGGTCCTTGCTCTTGCCAGGCAAGAACTTAGTCAACTGAGCTAGCTCCCCAGCCCCATAGCCCAAATTGATTAGCATGTCCTCCTGAATACTGGATTGCTAGTATCATAGCATCATTTCTGTGACAGATCATTAATTTCTCTTTTTAAAGATACACTTCTGGAGCTTTTGAATCTTTTCTGCACATGTCCTATGAACTGGCAACTTTGAACATAAATTCTACTTGCAACAATCTGCTGCTTGGCATCCCTGTATTTTTGGAGTGTTGTCTAATAATAACATATAGTGTTTAATGTGTGCTAGGCTGTAGTCTAAATGCTACAAATACTACTGTATTTTTCACAATGACCCTGTTACGTAAGTACTGTTATTATCTTTGTTTTGCAGATGAGCAAACTGAATCGCAGAGAAGTGAAGGTCACTTATGTCACAATAGCCAACCAGGAAATGATGAAAACAGACCTCAGAGTCTATATACTAAGCCACTGTACTATCCTGTTTGGAAACTATAAAATAGATATATTAAGCTCCGAGAAAGTTCCATATTTGTTTATGTTAGAATGAACAATGTTAATTGTTCAGCTAACCTCATAAAAAGTGAAGTCTTAAATTTTTTTGTGAAAGCCCCTGACAATAACTTGGGATGCAATGTAAACAAAGCTTTTTGAAATTCATGAATGCAATAATCACTGTTATCCCTGTTTCATTTTCTGTGCCTTAGCCCATCTGGTCTGGCTTATACTGGGTACATAGTTCATGTATTAGCTCCCTCTGATTATCACACCACTTGAAAAGGTACAAGAAAGGCTGAGATTTAGATAAGCGTAACATAATCTTTCCATGTGCATGTTCTTTGGTGTCTTATGCCACTCTAGCTCTAGCTACAGGTGCCCTCATCCTTGAGGCTAGGAATCAAAGCCAGGACCACTTATTCTAAAACTGAGCCCACCCCTACTCCTGAGATGTTCCTTCTAATGAGGCTTATTTACTGAACTTTGTGTTTATGTCACTCTCTTTTATGTACATGCTCTCTGAAGAGTGAACATACTGCTTGATGTTGAGAGCTTTGAAATCACACTCACTTGTCCGTCAAGCATTAGATGTTCGGGGTAGATGTACTGCTCCTCTATTCAACAGACTGCTTATTGGTCCCAGCTCTGTATCAGCCACCACTTGCAAGTTATTACAGACAAGTTTTATATTCTTTTTTAGTCTACTGTTGCAATAGCATGAAAGAATCTGCTCTGTTCCATCCACAAGTCACATAACCGTCCCTTAGTCTCAGGGTGTGTGACCCAGAGGAGGCTCTGCTGATAATGACCAGAGCCAAGGGAACAGGAACCTTACTTAGCATAAACCATGTTCCTGCATTTCACCTGATCACAAATGACTGCCCTTTGGCAGAAACAGCCTGAGAGGGAGCAAGGATCAGCTCCTTGAGAGTGTGGACAGTCGGGAAGTAGCCATGGAGCTGCACCTAACTCAGGGATAGGCATCATCTCTTCATCTTGGGGTGCCGGTTTTCACATTTGTAAAATGAAACAGTTGGCCTAGATGGATTGAAGGTGATTTCCAGATCTTATTATTAAGCAATAGTAATAGAGATAGAAGTCCATGCAGAGCAGAACTGCCTCACTTTACCATCAGGGTTTCCTAGTACTCTAGCTTTTGGAGGGACCTATACACTGTGCTTACAATGCACAGGCTGAACAACAGGGAATTCAAACTGCACTCCAGGACAGTAATTTAGCAGCACACCACAGGTTGCAGTCATTGTGGTCTTGCAGTTTTTATGTTGTAGTGTCTGGCCTGGCACAACAGAAAAGCTCTTTCTGAGCCAGGGATATAGCTCAGCAGCACAAGTGCCTACTTGGCAAGCACACGGTCCTGAGTTCAGTTCCCGGTACCAAAAAAGATAATTTCTACAGGGAATCATTCATGCTTGCTGTTTCAAGTACAGGTCTTGAATGGAGTTAGTGAGCATTTTCATGGTGCTCGCTGCTGGTAGGGCCTTTACTTCATGACCTCTTGCTTGTAATAGCTCTTCCCCTCTTCATAAGTGTCTCTGCCTTTGCTCTGCGATTCACATCCTGTCTGGAGAAGCTGCATGCTGAACTTCCATTCAGCTCTTTTTTTTTTTTTTTTTGTCTTTTTGAGACAGGGTCTCCCTATGCAGTTCAGGCTGGCCTTGAGCTCACTTTTGTAGCCAAGGCTGGTCTCGAACTCACACCGATCCTCCTGCCTCAGCCTCCCGAGTGCTGGGATTACAGGCGTGCGCCACCACGCCCGGCTTCCATTCAGCTCTTGCAAGATGAAATTGCCAAATAGTGCCAACACCATCTTGGATCTGCCTGTAAGAACTCCTGGATTTAATCTGTATTAAGACACTGCTGGGACAGACAAATAAGGACCCTTGGAAAACACTGCTGATGGCTGAGTAAGCTTTCAGCTTTGGTAGTTTTTCAGTCTTCCAGAAATCCCGATTGACCCTGTAATCAAAGTAGTCAACTCAAGTGCCTAACAAAACATGGGGTTGAGTGATACAGAGGTTACTAATTGGTCCTTTTCCTCCTACCAAGCCCACTCTCCCACTTCCATGAACCATGTTGAGTTTAGAAGTTCTGTGAAGAAATACCGACACACCACTAGTGAGTTTCTTCAACCTTGACCTTGAATTTTAAGGCTGTCGTCTATTTGATGTTTGAAAACAGCACTGCCTAATAAAGTAATGTATATATTAGAGTCCTTTTGTAAGTAAAAGACAGATTACACATTTCTAGTCTTACTATTGTGAAAATACCAAGAATCAGGGATCACAAAGTATTATGGTATCTTTTGATCAAGGCAGTCAATCATAATTATGAGCATTAAGAGTAAAGGTATGGATGGAAACCTACTTTGCTTTGCTGTTCTTTCCTGTTATGGATATTAATGAGCTGGTGAATTACAGAACGGGCCCATGGAATGTGTAACCCTCAAGCATCTATCAGAGGCTTGAAATGTTCATAACAGGTGGGGTTGGTGAACGCCAAGATTTAGCATTATCGAAAGGGTGTTTTGAGTCATGGCACATGGCAACATGGAAATAAAACAGATATATCACAAGTGGGTGGTAGAAATAGACTGGAAGAGAATTTTAACACCAAAGATATGACAAAGATTTATCCTTACCAGCTTCTTGGTTTCATGAAACATTTATTTTGATCAGTGATTCTGTATTTGCATTATGTATTTCCTTTTAAAATTTTTAGTGGCTTGTATTTATTTTCTTGTTCTGCTTTTCCCTTTTCTTTTAAGTGCCACCTCTAATTTTAAAAATCCAAGGAGTAAATCATAGTAGCTTGCTTTGAAAGTCACTTATTCAGTGATGATTTCAATTAGTAATGATTTCCAGTTAGAAGTCCTCAAAGTAAATATATGCTGTGATTGGAATAATTTCTACATCTTGTTGAGGGTCTAGTAACAACACAGGTGGGGCCAGACTTTGAGAGTAGGAGACATTTAAGACTATTGCTAATCATGGAATGACATTTCCAGAAATCTAATGACAGAGGCCATGTGGCACATGCTGCTATTACTAATCCCTCAATGAATATTATGAAGAAACCAGCTAAAGTGTGGTCATCTGTGAAACGAACAAGTCTTGAGTGGAGTTACTAAGCATTTTCATGGTGCTTGCTGCTGGCAGGGCCTTTACTTCATGGCCTCTTGCTTGCAGCAGCTCTTCCCCTCTTCATAGCTACCTCTGCCTTTGCTCAGAGATTCATGTCCTGCCTGGGGAAGCAACATGCTGAACTTCCACTTGGCTCTTGTAAGATGAAATTCCCTGTCTTGGGTTTCTAGAGGTGCTCTCTCATTTTGTCAATTTGCTCTTTGACGGGTATGACATTTAAGCAATGACTTTGCAAAATTGGACTTGTCAAAAGGAAAAAGTACTCTTCCCGCCTTAAAGATTGACAGGAACCTGAGATGGGCAAAGATGTACTGGACTTTTTCTGGCGAGGGTACATAGAACAAGACATACTCTGGAGAGTTCAGCACTGAATCACATCATATCATAGTACATGACTAGATGCCTTAATCTTGCCTTTAGAGTCACTCAGGAGAAATTGTTGGCAGAAGGACTGGTAGCCTGAGAAATTATATTGAGAAAAACCTTGTAGTGTGTTAGTTTCCTAGTAGTGAGGAAGGGGAGAAGAATAATGTAAAACAATGAAATGAAGCCACTTATAAATCCATGAGGACTCCATTCTAGGTTGTTATAAAAACTCTTGCTTCTGTTTATCGTTAATGGATAGCAATTGTCTAAATTAAATTTCCAACAATTTGGAATGTCTTCAGTGAAAGGAAAAAGAGAGCTCAGGTGGAGGGTGACTACACTGTGAAGGAGGAACTCCTGGGGATGTGTGTGGACCAAATGGGTCAAGGAATTGATTACATTTGCGTTTTGGAATATACCACTTTAAAGTGTGATCCTGCCTCCCATGGTAACTGGAAGGCAAAGTTAAGAACTAGAATGAATGAAATATGAGAGTCCTCACAGATGGGATTCTGTCATAATCTTACTATTCTTTTTACTCAACAACAGGATCCTGCTTAAGGGGATTCTACTGGCCTCATTATAATTTCCTTGTAAAGTCCAAAATAAGTGGGATTCTTTCCCACACTGCCTTTGTCTCTCACACTCACAGAATTTCAGTTGCAGAGGGCTCTTTGGCTGTGTTCCATCTTTCTGTCTAGTTGCCTTTCCAGTCCTGTCCGGTAGGGTCCCTCCTCCCTAGTCTTTCCTTCCTGTGCCCATTGTCATTGCTTATCACTCACTCAGCTTTTCTCTCCAACTCATCTGGACAAATGCAATGTTCTTCAGGATTGTTTCTCTGCCTCCAGACTCTTCCTCTGACATCTACCGTTTTTCTCATTGCTTCAGTAAACACACAGCTCCACAATGGTGTATAGAGGTGCTTTGTAAACAGTACAGTGATTATAGAGATATTGTTAAACCATACTTTTAATGCATAACAGGAGCAGGTGGGCACTAATGAAGCCAGTGACTATTGGAATTTCAGATAAATAACATCAAGATTTCTGAACCACTGATCCGAGATAGAAGGAAGTTACTAACTATTGTAAAAACTGTGTCTTTCACATTGCAGAGCACCTTTTCTCTTTGTTTTTGTGAAAGGTCTGATTTTGTGATTTGAGAGTTTCAACAGTGCCTAGTGCTTCATGGAGTTTTTAGGAAGGCAGCAAATACCCGGCTGATACAGGTTACCGCTGGAATCAATGCAGTAGTCCTGGAGCCGAATACCCAGCTCCCTGGTTTGTCATAGTTGTCTAATTAGTGGTGGTCAGAAAGAATTCTCTTGTCTCTGTATTTATCTTATATTTCGGGCAAAATGAACATTTATTTGCCAACATCATAAAGCTATATGGCTGTCCATAACCTGTGGTTATCAGCCATCTAAAGAAACTACCATTCTTGCTCCAAGAATCTACCTTCTGATGCGTAACTTGAAACCAGAGTTGGCTTGCTAAAGAACAGCATTTGGTACACTAAGATTATAATTCACAGAAGCATAAGGCGGCATTTAAAAATATTATCTCTGCCTACTATGCTTCACAGCAATCGAAAATTTAGAGTTACAAAGGTTAGACATCTTAATAGAATAAAAGCAGTTCTTCTGGGTGAAAAGTTTAAATTTATTTTATGTGTATCACTTGTAACTGGCCAGTCTGTGCCATAATTTAATCAGTTTGGATAATGAAAAGGCTAGAAAGGCAAGGAGGAAGGGCATAGTGCCATTTCCATTCTTTTTCCAGGTTGTGTTTTGATTCTAACATGTAATATACTTGCTAGAAATAACCTGGCTTTTATTGTGATGCCATTCTCTGGCTGCCTAGGAGTTAGGGATAACAGCAGATATCTTTTAGAGTAACTTTTCCTTGAATGCTTAAAGAGCATAACATTAGAAAACTCATTCATTTATTCATCCACAAAGCCTTGACCTACTGTGTGCCATGAGAACACAAAGACGAACAAAGCACAGTCGAGCCTTCAGCCAGGTAGGGGAGAATAAGGCCAAAAAGCAGAGACATGCTCCGTTAGACACACCACTTCCACATAGAGTACAGTTCCATGGCCCGGGCCTCTCCCGGTATCAAAGTTGCTTGTCTCCCGTGAAGTCCACTAACGAGAGCCACTTAGGATTCTAGGTTGAACTACTTTTATGGAGGCACAATCCATATGTTTATGTCCTTTAAGTTCACCTTTTCAACGCATACTTTTTAGGCCCCTTCTAGAAGCTGACCTATACTCTTAAGTGCTGGTCCCGCGCTTCATGGAGCAGAAAGAAAAATTAGGTTGATAAGAAAAAAGGATGTGATGATTACTTTATTAGCAGGACCTAAGTACTATGGAGAACGACCGGTTGGAGTGACGGGGTGGGAAGAGTGTAGAGGGGAGAATGGTTGACATGTGAGCCACGCTGCTGGTCAAAGAAAGCTTCACTGACAAAAAGTCAGTGGAGCAGAGACTTTAAGGGAGTAGAGGTGCCACCAGGAAAGGCTCTGTGCTAAGGGAATGCACAAGCCAGTGAGAATGGTAAGGCAGGTGCTGGGACATGGGGACCAGGGATGAGGCCGGAGAAGGAAGAATGCAGGGGCCCCACAGGGTCCTGGAGAATTTTCCTAGAATTTGCTGATGGTCACTCTTTAGCCGATGAAAGCCTGTAGAGCTAGTATAATATATAAGGTTGCTGTCTTCTCTTTCATTTGTGCTCTTACTTTTATTATCTCAGAGAGTAAAAAGCAAGAGATTGATGTCGTGAGACCAAGTGTCATCTTGTGCGTCCACTGGGATGGGCATGAGTGGCCTGCTCTGTTCTGACGGTAGGGAAGTGGGTGGCTAGGATTGCTCTCCTTTTCAGCACTGTCGTGATCTGGTACATACCAAGGAGGACACTGGGTTAAACACCTACAATGCCCTTAATCTCTACAGTTATAGTAACTAAGCCCATTTAATAATACTGGTAACAAAAGTCTATCTCTTACAGTTACTTTTATCATTAATAGTGCAAAAATGTGTTGTTTATAGGGCTGGATACAAGCTCTTGAGACATATAAAGTAGATTAATAAGGCTGGCTCACTGTTCAGCTATGTGAGAGTGGAGTCCAAATTTTATTCCGGTACAGGGATGACTTTCTATGTGGCCTCTCTGGCTCTGCAGCAAATTTGGATGCTGAGTAGCCCCACAGGTATTTATATGTAGCATTTGGTATTTTTACTGGGTCCTATTCTTCTCCCTTGGATCACCTAAAATGGTTAAGAATTTTCTAGTGGGATTAAGGTTGAGATCTCTGGGGAGGGGTGGGCCATCTGCTCTCGGTTATTTTTGTGTGAGCTGCTACCCCTTAAATGTATGTTCACAAATGAGCCATAGCCTTGTCATCTGGGGTTGAGGGAAGACTGGTCTAGGTGCTGCTCTTGAACTTGGTCTCTGAGCCATGGCTTCTCATAGACACTCAGGTAAAAACTTTATGTTCCTTTTCTGGAGCATAATTTTGTTAGGGTGGTTAGTCTGTTATTTTTCTAAGAGAGAATTTTTAATTGATTTTAGTTTTATCTAAATAGTACGTAACTCATAGCTTGTTTTGCTCTTATTCCTTTAATGCTTTCAAAGACAAATGATTATTCTTACTCAAGTAAAATTAGTAGCTTGAATGATTTTTGGTTATTGGTTATATATACTCATATATAAATATATGAATAGATATATATATATATATAAATATACTACTTTTTCATAATGTTTCATGAAACTGTAAAAAATTTTGAGAGAAAAGAGAGTTTTTTTTTTGTTTGTTTTGTTTTGTTTTTTTTTGCTTAGGAACTTTTGTTTACTTTTAAGATACAGCTCCATTTTGACCACACTGGGAATCTAACTTAAAAGTGTTTGCACAGGCAAGATGGATATAAAGCAGGAAAGAGGAATAGTTTATAATTCTGAAGATGCATAATGACTTACGATAGCTTTCGTTTTTCTAAACATTTTATAAATTTCTCTGAAGAAACAGCTGTGAATACTTTTCTTATGACAAATCTAGCATTAAGTGTTTTTACTGGAGGAAGGGCTAAGGTTTTAGACATCCGAGACCAGTGATGGTGAACCAGTGACTGTGGACCTTTTAGAGCTTCCAGTGGTACAGACAGCCTGTTGTGACATGCATGCCATAGGTTCACCACCACTACCTTAGGTCGTCATGATTGTGAGAGTCTTGAGTTTTGTTTTGCCATCAGACATTAACGAAGCCTGTGGAAAAGGGGCTGGAGGAGAGAAGCCTAGTTCTCTGAAGTCAGCCTGCTGCCTATGTCTCCCTGAAGCGAGGAATGTGGCTATTGCTCTGTTGCCCTCTGCTTCCTTTCTTGGAGCTGGTGAAGTAAAAAGTTAGGCAGAAACCAAACTATCTTGTTTTCCAGCTTTCAGCTTAAGGGGCAAAGTACTTACTGCTAGTAGGTTTTTGAAAACTTGATTGTCGATATTTCACGGTGGAAATACTTCTGGAAAATTCTTTTGGTGTTTTGAAGCACACGTGCTGCCATGGAACTCTACTTTAATCAGTTAGTGTGTAGTATTTTATTGGTTTGTGTGTGTTCAAAAGCTGCCTGATGTTTTTTCCCAGCCTCAAAGAACTGTTTTACAAAATTGCTACCACATGCCTGAGATTATAGTTACTGGCCGACACACATGTCTGGGAGTAGGCAAACTGGTTGACTGTGCAGTTCGGACTTCATTTTTTTAAAAAATCTTACTTTATTTGAATTTTATAGAAATATTTCTGAAATTAATGCATAGCATGAGATCAATAATAGATTGCACAGTATAAATTCTTTATAAACTTAAATGGGCATAACAAAAATTGTGCAAAATGAAAATAAAGAAAGCATTTACACATCAGTCATATAGTAGTTCACTTTGTGCCAAAATCAAGAAACTGATATTCATATAATTAGAATTCTCAAAGTAGAAAGGAGTAGGCAGTAAATACAGAAATATTAGGAATTTATGAATTTAGTTGAACTTATAGCACATTTCCACAAAAAAAAGCACCTTTCACACAGGAAATTTGAACAAAATCAACCAAGATACACAAAAATAAAATTGTCCAAAACTAATTGTAAAGAAAAACAATCATTAAAGCATGTATATAAAAAATTAGCTATGGAAGAACAAAATTAAATATCACCTTATTCCACATTAGAAAAAAGAGAAAGCGTGTAAGAAATTAGACTAATTTAAAGGACTGAAAGAAAAAAAAGACCTATTCAATTTGTAAAAGACAAGAAGTAATATAAAATCAATGGAAAATGGAAATATACTTTTTAAAGTTTCTAATATTGGGAGTAAATATATTATGTCTTATAAGTAGATTGTAAGTCAAAGATACACCATAAATCTTAAAGCAAAAATTAAGATTAAGAAAATTGAATATTAATTCAAAATTAAATATTTCAAAACAATTCAGCTAAGAAAAAGTTTTCATGGTAGTAAAGAATTACTAAGAATAAAACGTGCCATGAAGACTGGAATGGCAAATATATGACCAGCACTTCTAACAGTTTGGGGATAGGATATCGCACAAAGTTCTAGTATGTTGTGGACATAGACAGTATTCATGACGCTTACTGGTGGCCAGGTATCAGTGGTGGGACTGAGCTAATGCTACTTCCTTGATGTCCAGCCTGTAGATTCGGACAGAATCATGACCCATAGGGTGCAGGAGAAGTCCATTTGTAGTGTATACTGATGGAAAATTTTGCTGCTGTATACAAAAGAATAGTTGAAAGACTGCTGTTGTATACCTCTTTCTTCTGTGTTTAATTGTTTTCCCTATTTGGTGGGTTCTTTCTATTCACCTTCATGGAGTTGTGCTCATCTTGATCCTTCTCTAGCATGTCTTTTAGTAGTCTTTGTAGGGTTGGCTTTGTCATCATGAAATTCTTTAGTTGTTCTTTGTCCTGGAAGTATTTCACTTTCCATTAAACTTGAAAGAGAGTTTTGCAGGGTGTAGCAGTCTGGGTTGGAATTTGTTTACTTGAAAGGACTTTAAATATATGTTAACTGGTAGAGTAATTCTGCACCTTATTTAGCAATTGACACAAATAAGATGATACGTTTAAAAACTGAAATGTATTAATGGGATACCCAATCTTGAGTTCTAAATCTCACCAAATCTGTACATTATTCTTGCTTCTCTTAATATGAAGGCTATAACTGTGATTAAATTTTAAAAAATTATTCACATTATGGATGATTTTTAAAACTGAGAAGCGGCATTTTGAAGAAGGGAGACCAGTGTGCATTAGTTTCACTGGTTTGTGAGTAAGTAGAGAATAATGAGTCCATGAAAGAATGAGAGGTTCTCACAGAAGGAAAATCAGTGTTGCTCTGAAACAGGTGTAGTTCAGACAAAATAATGCTCAGATCACTCAATGAGAATCCATTTTGAGTGACTGTCCACACACTGAGAGGCCATTTCAAGGACAGAAATGTATAATTTTGACATTGAACACTTTGTCTGCAAAAGTAGATAAATTCACTTTCTTTGTCCCTTGCCTGTTCAAGTCAAAGGCCAAGTTGAAGCTAAAAGTGGCAGAAAGACTGTTTGCCGTTGAGTCCTTTCACTAGCTGTTACCCAGTAGGCTACGCATACTTGGCAAGAGATGAGGGGTGGAATATGAGAGGGGTTGAAAGGGATACAATCAAACTGGATTGATTTCTTAAAATAACTTCAAAATGGTAAATCTGAAGATTTGCTTGAGAGCAAAACTGAATGTTTCATACTTTTAACAGCCACCAAATGACTGACTTCACCGCAACTGGAGATACCAGGTACACAGGTTCTGTTGCTGTCAGGCCCCAGGTGCCTTTCCAGTTTCCATGGACATGCCACATGTAGAGTGCAGGACATAAAGGAAAACCTCATATATGGACAGAACGCTACTAGGATAGGCTGTGCCCTGCCCTAGAATTTTAGAGGCATGTAATTTTTACTTAATAGTGTTTGAAGCCAGATATAATCTAAAATAGTATTATCTGTATATGGTTGGTTAAAAGGGATTTGTGGTTTTCTTTTTTCTAAATGCAGCATTCCAGTGAAATGCTAAGAACATTGAATCATTCCATACACACACATATCTAATTTTAAGGGAAGGAAATGTTGCTGAGTTTTCTATGAAATTTTATGAAAGCATTTTAGCTGTGACTTATGACCTCTGTCCCATTGCAGCACTTTAGGTGTTTATGCCCAAATGTCTGCTGACACTTCCAGTTGCATTAATGTGGCTGTGGCACAGATATCTTATTCCTAGTCTGGGCTTCCTGCATTGGTTAAATAATCTCAGGAAAGCAACATACCCCCTCTCATTGGGAGACAGCATTTATACATAGGGTATCTTATATTGTATTGTACAGATATCTTAGACTTAGCAATTAATAGACTAATAGACTAGAAATAATCTGAATTGTCTTTTTATTTGGGTTGCTGTTCATTGTTTATTCTGTACCTTATAGTACTCAGAGAAAGCACGTGGCTAGAAAATTGCTGAGGTACTAGGCAGAATATTCATTTTGTTTTTGAATATTCTTATTTTGAACCATTTGGCATGAAGAAAGAAAAAGGAATATTACTAAGAAACAAATGAGAAAATACACATAAAAATAAAAGCAATGGGGCTGGGGAGATAGTTCAGTAGACTAGGAACTTGCCTGGGAAGTGAAGAGTCCTGAGTTGAATCCCCAGTATCCCCCCCAAAGAAAAATACAAGCAATGCTTATTAAATGCAAATTAAATATTCTCTAATGAGAGACTTAGAGTGGAAAGCAATTGTTGCAATATTATATGACTTGTATGTGTATGTGATTAAATTGAGAATAAAAATGTTTTGTACTGAGGTTTCTGTAGGGACCTCTGAGCATGTTGGATGTAGATCAAGAGATTTTCTTTGAAAAGAGGAAGATAGTGCAATGAGAAATATTTCTTTTGCAGCAGATGTAGAAAGAAAGCCACATCTTAGAACAGACACCTAAAATATGACTACCCGGTTATAATTACAACTGCATTGTAGCTAAGCTTCTATAATGCCTTGGATTAAATGCATCTGTATGAATGATTTCTGTCTTAAAGAATCAGGGGACAAGTTAGGTAACTGTAAAGTTACCTACAGTTTGGCACCTTAGAGTCATAGGATTTGACTTTTTCAAACTAGGCAGTAGTGTATTGTCTTTATTAGGTCACTGGTTCATAAAAGGAGTGAACAGGTCCATGAAAAAGGGAAGCTCTCATAGGAGGAAAATCAGTATTTTCCTGAAATGCGCTTTTAATTTTTTTAAATCTTTTTTTAAACTTCATTTATTTATGTTTTGTCCGGCTCAGCCTGCCCTGGGGGTGAAGTTGGTACAGCATGTGGTAGAGGGAATCGAGCCACGGTCCCTGTGGTTGCCTAAGCTGGCCCCTACAAAACCTTATTTACATGGTACAGGATCTCGGTATGCAGCTTCGACTCATAGTGATCCTCCTGTGTCAGCCTCCCCAGCACTGGGATTACAGGCATGTGCCATCATGCCAGGTCTCAGTAGCCCGCATGGCATGTGCGGGATTCCAGGTTTGGCACAGCATGTGGTACTGGGGATTGAAATTGGGTCTTTGTGCTTGCCAAGGCAGGCACTTAAACCACTGGGCTATCTCCTCAGCCCTGAAATGAGCTTTGTAAAGATGAAATAGAAGCTCTGATCATAGTACCACAACCCATTTCGAGTGACCTTCTACACTGGAGTTTTGGAAACTTAGTGGTGGTGACTTATCACCATCTGTTGTTTAGCAGGATATAGTTACTTACTCCTTTGTTCAAAGTCTTGGATTAGATACGTGGGCTCCAAATGTAGTGGCTGAATTTTGTGTGATAGAAAATTCTCACTAGTAAGTACAGAGGAGGGCCACACCAAGATGATAAAATAAGTCAGACAGCCTACCATAAGGCAGACGTGTCCCTTCACAGAAACAGGTGGCGAGGGAAGAGGCACGCAGTTGTATGTTGCAAATGTTTCACTTAATAATGGGCAACATTGCCTGTCCAGGATAGCAATAATAAATGAAGGCAAACGTAAGTCTGAAAAATCCAAAGGCTTCACATTTCATGTATTTAGACATTGCGAAGGGAATATAAAAGTATTACTTAAGAGATAAATGCTTTAGAGTGTGATTCAGTAATAGGAAAGAGAGATCCCACGAGGGGTTAAATGCCACTTGCATTTTCTTCTCTTCTGTGATCATGTCTAACAAAATGCAAGCACTAGATGAAGTGTAAGCTTTTCTTTCCCTGTGAAGGCAAAGCTGAACTGTGGCTTATTCGCCTGGGTGCCAACCACTTGGGATGTTTGCTGTCCTTTAGAAAACCCTGTGTCAGCATTGTCGTTTATCAGCTGTGTCCTTAGAGTTGTTATTCCCTTGAATATAAGTACTACCAAAGTACCTAGACAAATAAGTCATATTCTATACACATTTTTTGATGTGATATCTCATCAAGCATATATTGCTCTCATGTTCATAGAGGTTGTGAGAGTTTACGAAGGTTTTATACCACATAAACAAAGTTAGAAAAATAGAAGATGAGCTCATTCAGGTTGCCCAAAGGTCTATAAAATTAGATTTCTTGCAAAAAATGTACTAACGTTCATCAATTTGACACAGATATTGTTAACATACTTGAAGTATTTGTAGCCTGTTAGCTTACGAGGCAATAAAGCCAACTTTTTTCTAGATGAGCCTATTTTATTGGGATTAATAAGTGTTTCCACATGCATAAAAATGATTTAAGCCGACTGTTGAAATCAGTTATAAAATATGGCTTTGAAATCTGTTTCTCAAGCCGGGCGTGGTGGCTCACGCCTGTAATCCCAGAACTTGGGAGGCTGAGGCACGAGGATCGTTGTGAGTTCGAGACCAGCCTGGGCTACAAAAGTGAGCTCAAAGCCAGCCTGAACTGCACAGTGAGACTCTGTCTCAAAAAAAAAAAAGAAATCTGTTTCTCCATCAAGATAGACTGGGTTTAAGTATAAGAGGGGGGAATATAAAGAGACCCTTATGGATTTCACATACATGGAAAACAGTCCTGAAGCTAAGACTCACACTACCAAGAGCCCTTCTTTATCATTAACTTGGGGTTATTAATATTCCTTTTGCTTAGACTCTGTGTTACAGGAACGATATAATAGTATGTGGCTTCCTTGACTGACATTTTCTACACACTTTGGTATGTCCATGTTCATTGGTGAACTTTGGATTATTTCATCATCTGGATGCATAGACACTGAGGGAGTTATGTTCTAGAACTAAGAAAGCAAGCTAACAGTTCTTTTTTTTTTTTTTTTTTTCTTTGAGACAGGGTCTCACTATGCAGTTGAGGCTGGCCTTGAGCTCATTTTTGTAGCCGAAGCTGGTCTCGAACTCACATCAATCATCCTGCCTCAGCCTCCCGAGTGCTGGGATTACAGGCGTGAGCCACCACGCCTGGCAAGCTAACAGTTCTTAAAGTTTGTGCATTTAAAGTTAGAAAGGCGTCGGGGCCGGCAGGATGGCTCAGTGGTCTAAAACGCCTGCAGGCAGATGCAGGGACCACGGTTGGATCCCCAGCACCACATGCTCCGCCAGCCCTGCCCTCAGGGTAGGCTGAGCCAGCCATAAAAATAAATAAACAAATAAACAAAAGTTCTGAAACAAGAAAAAAGAAGTTAGAAAGGCGTTGTAAACAAGAGTTCTTCGGTATGAGAACGACGGTAGTTTTTCTTTTCTTCAGAATTCATAGATTGCTCTAAAGAGAACTCACTGTTTTCTAGAATCAATATTTCTTGAGTGTAACACTTAACACCTGTATTTTAACCATAAAGCTAGGATTTAGAAACATCAAGAAAATGGGACTCCTCTGTGGTAGGACTCTTAATATTTGAATACAGAAATATTTGGAAGCCATTTTTGCCTTAATAGGCATCAAAAGAGAGTGATGTGAAAGTGGGTAGGCTTAAAGCTGCATTCTAAATCGAGATCTCAGTGTAGGAGAAAAGGATATTAAAACATAGTCCAAGAAGGTGGTCTCAGAGGGGCTAAGTCAGTGATGGTTATAGCTGCCCAGAAAGCTTGTGCTATCTAATCTTACAATTTCTGTTTTCCTGTCAAATGACACTTTGGAGCCGCTGATAATTTCATTTATTTAGCATGTATTGTTATTATTTGGCATTTATTATTTATCTGGCATTTAATTTCATTTACCTGGCATTTATTAATACTGGAGATATATTTGGTTTTTTAACTGAGCTCTTAACAAGAAAGCAAATCATTGTGGAAAGCAAAGGAAAGAGAAGGATCATACATGACTAGGAAAGAGCAGCAGAGAGTGAGTTTACCTCACAGTGGCATGGTGACAGACACTTTTGTCCTTGGCGGGGAGGCCACGGGCACTTGAACAGCTGCTTCACATAAACTGCTCAGAGTTCCAGGGGGTTGGCCCTGTGTTCACTGTGTACATTTGGTGTCTAATTGTCACGTAGGGGAACATCCTGGTGTTCTTTCTGGGGAAAAGTCAAGTCAGAACTATCCTCTTGTCTTCCTTAGGCTCCTGACTGTGACACAACTGTCCCCAGCAATTGTCCTTATAAGGAATGCCGCTCATTCCTTTCTCATGCCAGCTCTGGAGATGAGGGGTCCGCGTGTGTGCATGGCGGGGGGCAGCTAGCATGTACATTTGCTCCGGGCCTGGTTTCACCTGTTTGCAGGCCGGCTGCAGAGAACCGTGCTGGTTTGAGTGAGTCCAGCAGCCTTGGCCCAGGCGGGTTCCCACATGCAGGGTGTGGTTTCCTTAGCTCACTATGTGCTATTTGGTTGCTTGGGCAACGTGGCCCAAACAGCTTGGACATGTGCTTGTATAAAAAAACCTGGGAATGGAACCCAAAGGAGGAGTCTGGGCTGTTCGCTTGGCAGAAGAGCTGCGCGACGGTGAGTAGCAGGCAACTGGTGCTCATTATTTTTCCTTGTACCTTTCTCTGACATGATACTCGCTGCTAGGTGTTTGATAAGTGTGTGTGGGGGGGATTGTTTGCATTTAGTAGCTTCAACTCTTCTGTTTCCTTCACAGATTAGATAACTGCTACCCGCTTTTGTAAGTTTTCTTTTTTAGAGAGAGGAGAAAATTCAACATGGAGAATTAGCATGGAAAGAAATTGAGAGCTACTAGCAGCTTACATTGTGTACCTTTGTTGGTGGCAAGGTTATATGCATGATAAGTTGGCAAAAGGGCTGCGGAAGACCTTCACAGTTTGGGTCGGGAAATACTGGGGTTATCCAGAGGCAGAGAATTGGGGGATTCTTGGAACAGTTGGCTTCATCCCTTGTCAGTCATTTTCTTCCAGAGCGTACTTTAAACTTGCAGCATTTAAAATAGTAAATGTACCGAATTGAATATAACTGATCCTCCTTCTAGTGTCGTGAGGGTTGGAGTTTGATAAGTTGCAGGACTGTGTGTTACTGTCACAAGTAATCCACTTTCAAAATGTGCTGGTGCCAGTCAAAAAGGCTGCATGGATAAGTGTTCCTCTGCCCTACTGGTCGGGGCCCAAAAGTCAGTGAACTCCCTGGAACAACTGTTTTTGGTCTTTCCAGGGGCTAAGATGGTTTCTGCCTGATTTTGAATACATTTAAGCATTTTTAATGAGTGAGGACTGTTTGTGTGCCTAGTGGGGTAGAGACAGCTCCATTAAGGTTTTGTTCAGATGGCTAGAAGCACATAGAGGAAGGAGGAAAATCGGGCCTCTGGAGAATACTTTCTCCCGGCAAAAGTGACGGTAAAGGTGACAAAAGCTGGCAGGGAGGCTCCTGGCTTGTGTGTGGCAGGCAGCTCTTGGGCACAGGGCCTGCCTCCCTGTTCCTGTGAGAAGCCTGCCGCTGCCCAGGTCTTCATTCCCACAAAGCAGTTTCTTCTTTCTTGCCTACAATGTCCCAGCCCGCTGTTCTGTCAGGTCTCTGCTCACAGTCGCTTGTTTCCCAGAGTCTGTGTGGTGACCTGGCCAGCGCGAGCTCTGACTCTCCTCGCCTCCTCCCAGTGTCCTTTGTGAGTTAGCATAGCAGTATATCCAAGCAAGGATTTGTGCTGTCTCCTCAGGGAGGCACCACCCCTTGGCCTCTGGCCCTTAAGAAGCTCAGCTCTGAGACTGTGTCTTCCTGGGAGTTGAAGTGAAACATTAGTTGCGGGGGAGGGGGGGCGCTACTGGCTGGCCAGTGTTGAGTGCCAGCTGGGCCCTGGGAGCCTGCCAACTTGAAGTGTCTTCTTGGCCAAGTGTAGCACCGCTGTGGCAGAGTGCCCTGGCACTCCCCTTGGTCACTTGTTCTTCCTGCTTGTCCCTGTAGGTCCCTCCAGCTATAAGGTGGGCACCATGGCTGAGAAATTCGACTGCCACTACTGCAGGGACCCTTTGCAGGGAAAGAAGTATGTGCAGAAGGATGGCCATCATTGCTGCCTGAAGTGCTTTGACAAGTTCTGTGCCAACACCTGTGTGGAGTGCCGCAAGCCCATTGGTGCAGACTCCAAGGTATTGGGCCTCCTCATGTGTCAGCAGTGTGAGCTGGGCTTTGGGGCACAGATTTCCTGCTTCCCTGATGGCAGCAGGCATCTTTAAGAGTCTTTCTCCCGGCAGCCACCTTGAGACCTACAGGGAGTCTGTGCTCCCTGAGGGCATTCCTGGTGTCCCCTAGCCCAATCTGTTTAATATGGGCTTTGGGCTAGATTGACCCTGAGGCCTTGGTCAGTTGGTCATACAGCTTTATTCCCTTATGTGAAATATTTGAGAGCAGAAGTACTTTGGATTCTGCATTTAGAAAGATGTGGAATAATTTCCATATACATAATGACACATCTTGGGGATAAGACACAAGACTAAGCAGGAAATTCATTTATGTTTCATGTATGTCTTACCTACATAGGCTGAAGGTAATTTGAAGCAATATTTTAATTGTGTACCTGAAACAAAGTTTGTGCATTGCAGCTTGGGGACCCTAAATAAACTGTATCTCAAGTGCCCGGGTTTTGGCTGCGACCCAGCACATGAGGTCAGGTGTGGAATTTTCCACTTGTGGCCCTGTGCTCACACTCACAAAGTTGCAGTTTTGGAACATTTGGGGATTAGAGATGCTCAGCCTGCGCTTTTAAGGCCTCTGGGAATTGTGAGGTTTCATCCTCATTCCAGTGTCCCTCTCACCACTCCAGAGGACCCTCAGCTCAGGGTGCCCTAGGCGTGTGCCAGTGTGTCACTGGGTGGTGAGCCCGGGGACACCAGCCGCTCCTACCTCCTTGCCCCTCACAGGGACCTCCCTGTTCTGCTTGCTTCCTAGGAGGTGCACTACAAGAACCGCTACTGGCACGATACCTGCTTCCGCTGTGCCAAGTGCCTTCACCCCTTGGCCAGCGAGACCTTTGTGTCGAAGGACAACAAGATCCTGTGCAACAAGTGTGCTACTCGGGAGGACTCCCCGAAGTGCAAAGGGTGCTTCAAGGCCATCGTTGCAGGTACTGTCCCTCTTCCACCCCAGGCTGCCAGGGAGGAGCCCTGAGGGCAGACATGATGTGGGCTTGCTTGGCACCAGGGGGCTGATGTTGCTGTGAGCTGCTTTAAGAAT
Source organism: Myocastor coypus (assembly GCA_004027025.1). Classification (NCBI taxonomy): domain Eukaryota; kingdom Metazoa; phylum Chordata; class Mammalia; order Rodentia; family Myocastoridae; genus Myocastor; species Myocastor coypus. The sequence continues at coordinate 42,426 of PVJA010016155.1, forward strand.
TTAGCATATATATGTACACATATACATACACGTATATATCGTACACATATATGCTCGCACACACGCACACACTTGGAGACTAAAGAACACTGGCGAAAACAGCCTGTGACAAGAGAATGAAGTGAACAGTATGTAGCGCTTTCTCGTTTGGGTGTAGTAAGTGATCAAGGCATGCCTCCCCTCAGGGTGGAATTCGGGATCAGGGGTCAGGCAGCCCCCACAGTTGACTGTCTTAGTCCAAGCAGTGGGTAGAGGTGGGGGAGTGGGGGTCCAGTCTCTCCTAGGAAATCATGCTGCTGGGGTCCTGCCTACCACAGTCCCGGGTGACCACCCCGGCCAGAAGCTCAGGTTAGGGTTAGTTGGAGGTGTGAGGCCAGTGACTGCAGGGCCTGCATCCCCCCAGCTCTGGAGGGCCCGGGGGAGGGGCTGAGTGGATGCAGCCCCCTGCAGAGCCTGTTGGTGGGGCTAAGGACCTGTTTTCCCCTGCAGGAGACCAGAATGTGGAGTACAAGGGTACCGTCTGGCACAAAGACTGCTTCACCTGCAGCAACTGCAAGCAAGTCATTGGGACCGGAAGCTTCTTCCCGAAAGGGGAGGACTTCTACTGCGTGACTTGTCATGAGACCAAGTTCGCCAAGCACTGCGTCAAGTGCAACAAGGTACTTCGGCAAGGGAGTTGTGTTGACTGCTGTTTCTAGACATGTGGACAGTTGGCAGAGCACTTGCACACACACTATCCCATTCCATCCTCACGACGGCCCTGTGACGCAGGAATTATTATGCCTAGTTTACAGATGAGGAGACAAGGGATGAGAACGCAGCCTGTCTGGTGGCGGTAGGGCGGGCACCCCTGGCTCTTGAGGCCAGCCTTCGCCACTCACTTGCAGCGTTACCTTGCCAAGGGGCTCACTTTCCCCAGATCTTTGTGTCTTCACCTGTAAATTGGGGATAATAATGGCACCTGCCTCCCATGGCCGTGGTGGTGATTAAATGAGATACTGTAAACCAAAGCGCCCAGCACAGTGCCTGGCTTGTGGTAGGCATTCAACAAAATGGTTGTTGAATCTGAATCCGGTGCTACACTCCCTGGTCTAGGCCATCACATCTGGAGGAATCACTTACCAGGATCAGCCCTGGCATGCCGATTGCTTTGTGTGTGTTACCTGCTCTAAGAAGCTGGCTGGGCAGCGTTTCACCGCTGTGGAGGACCAGTATTACTGCGTGGATTGCTACAAGAACTTTGTGGCCAAGAAGTGTGCTGGATGCAAGAACCCCATCACTGGTAGGCTTAAAGAGTCCTTGCTAAGTCTGCCAGGCTAGGTGTTGCGCATGATAATCACCTCTCATTTTCCTGTGTTGTCGGTCTCATCCACAAAGACGCCCAGACAATAATGCCCTTCTGTCCCTGCAATGTGGTTCTAAAGGCCCCCCCCCAACAGTTCAGATTCTCCCGCAGGCCAGGCTAGCTTTTGCAATACAGAACACTTCATGACTACTGCTGACTAACAATGCCAGGAGTTCACAGGCCTGAGACCCTTGGGCCACACGCAGGCACTGCAAATAAGGACTGGGGGGATTGAAGGGTGGGG
>PVJA010016156.1:0-11058 GCA_004027025.1 Myocastor coypus
ATTTATTTTTATGGCTGGCTCAGCCTGCCCTCAGGGCAGGGCTGGCGCAGCATGTGGTGCCGGGGATCGAACCGTGGTCCCTGCAGCTGCCTAAGCTTTCCTAAGCAGGTGCTTTAGACCACTGAGCCACCCTGCTGGGCCCTCATAAGCTTCTTATCTCAGGCATTTTCTCACAGTAACAAGGAACTAATACAGTTTCCTTCATATGATCTGAAAGGAATCTGTGAGGCTGTGGGGAAAAAGGAACCCTTCTCCACTGCTGGTGGGAATGCAGATTGGTGCAACCATTATGGAAAGCAGTGTGGAGGATCCTTACAAAACTAGAATTGGAAGTTCCGTTCAATCCAGCTATCCCGCTCCTCTTTCAAGGAGAGCTGCCCAGGTGGTTCTCCACAGCCCTGTTCACTGTTCAGACACAATATTCAAACTTTCCTTGTGTATTTGATAAAAGAAAAAGATATAAACTGTCACTAACTAATTGATCTAGCGACAACCTTATACCTTGTTTTATTTGATAAATATTCACTACAGCTGGAATAATTCATGATATGAGTTATAAAATAGGTTTAGCTTATTGACACTGAATTTTAAAGGAGTTAAATAACAAAAGTCATGCATATGAGTTCCAGAAAACAACAGTGTCATGAGCTTGTCCTGCTTGTTTATACTCAAGGGTGCTTTTCTTTTCAGCTAATAATATGCACTAGCAGTAAGTATTAAGAGTTACTAAAAGAAATTGCTTTTAGAAGTTACTCCAAGCATTGGCATCGTAGCACATGCCTGTGATTCCAGCTTTCTAGAAGGCTGAGTCAAGAGAATTACAACTCAAGCTCAGCTGGGGAAACTCTGCAACTTAGCAGGATCCACTCTCAAAACATAAAAAGGGTTAAGGATGTAGCTCAGTATGAAGGTGCCGGTTTCAATAATCTCTGGTTGTGGTGGTGGTGGTGGTGGTTGTTGTGGTGTTAGTTGTTGCTGTTGTTTAAAGCTACTAATGTGACAGGTGTGGAGGTACACAACCATAATCAAAGATATGCAGGAGGCTGAGGCTGAAAAAGAAAGATCAAAAGTTCAAAGCCATCCCAGGCAATTTAGCAAGAACTTGCCCCAAAATATAATAAATAAAAACTAAAAATGAATTTTGGTGTGCAAGGATAGGGTTTCATTTTGTAGTGCAGACTGAACTCACTGTGGAGCACCCACTGGCCTCAAACTCATCACAACCCTCCTGCCTCAGCCTCCTGAGTGCTGGGGCTACAGGAATGCACCAAAAAAGAAAAGAAAAGCTTTGAAGAGCTTCTTATAGTCTTCAAATTTCTTACCAAGTTTCTCAGCTTTTCCTCATGGGGCTCCCTAAACTTTAAATTTTAAAACTGTTCACAAATGAACTAAATAGGGGCCCAGCAGGATGGCTCAGTGGTCTAAGGCAACTGCTTAGGAAAGCTTACATGGCTGCAGGGACCACAGTTCAATCCCCGGCACCACATGCTGCGCCAGCCCTGCCCTCAGGGCACGCTGAGCCGGCCATAAAAATAAATAAATAAATAAATAACCAAAAGTTCTGAAACAAGAAAAATAAATAAATAAATAAATAAATAAATAGAATTCTTAAAAAAAAATGAACTAAATAGTATGTTTAATTCAATAAAGTCATAGTAAAACAAAAACGTTCTATCAACATGTGAAACACTATGTTGTGGTATAACTTACAAATCATTCCGGCTTACCTTTGGGAACATGTGCAGGCTATTCTGTGTCTGGGGATGCCATGCTAGCATTTATGAAACTCCTCTCTTTGGTTCTCCTTTCCCCCTCTTCTGCACAGCATACTCATGGCTTTTGTTTGTTTGTCGGTTATCTAATAGCCCAGTAATGCAGATAATAATGCACCTGTGGCTGACTCTTATGCTCCCAGGCCTATGGCAGTTGAGACATTCTGATAACATTGACTGCCGCTGCTTGCACATCCACAGTCAGCTGTCAATCTTGGCTGGGCTCACACATGTCACCAAGCTCAGGTGGCCTTTGCTTTTCTCTGTATAGTTCTCTTATACTCATCTAATGGGCAAGTTCTCACAGGAGTCAGGTGCAAGTTAACAAGCAGCAATACTCAAGCTCTTGCTGCTGAGGCTTACCAGTCCATTGGCCTAAGCACACTCTGTGACAGAAGGCACAGTCAGGGGAGTGAGGACCACAAAGTTGAGAGCCAGGTATGGCTTAGTTGGAGCTCCTAATACAAGACAGGTTTCATGACATAATGCAGGCTGGCTAAGTAACTTCCTGGGTTACTTGCTCATGTAACCCAGGCTGGACTCAAACAGCAATCCTCCTGCCTCAGCCCCCGGAGTGCTGGGACTGCAGGCATGTGCCACCATGCCTGGCTCATATTTATCTCTGTAGTTTATTTTATATTATAAAGTCAGTTACTCCCACTAAGGTGAATTTTTTTCTGTTGTTTTCTTTTCTTTCTTTCTTTTTTTTTTTTTTTTGTTTTCTATTTCAGAAATGAGTCATAAAATACCACACAGGCTAGCAAAGGAAACAGAAAAGTATGCAGCTGGGCATACTGGTACATATCTGTTGTATCAGTCAGCTCTTACTAGAGAAATGGACTTAGTGCAAGACATAGAAATATATAAGAATTTACAAGATAGGCTTACAATGACCGCCCACAGAGTCAGGTGCAGAAGAGTGTGAAAGGTCCATCTGTGCTGCCTACCTGAAGAATGCAGTCAAAGGCTTGGAGCTCTCAGTAGTGTCCCATGCTAGTTTGTAAAAGGAGGTGGAAGGTTCTGCAATGGAAAGCTTAAGGATCTGTGCTGGAGACGAAGGCAAAGACCAAAGCCCCTCTGAAAAAACAGAAGTCAATCTTCATTTCCCTTTTATTCCATCCAGGTGGCAAGCCTATTGACTGGTAACATTTACACCCATTGTGGGTCTTCTGTCTTCACTAAATCCCTACAGTCACACTCAGAACTCTGGTGGTCTAATATAGTTGGGCATTTCTTATTCCAGTTGACACAGGCAGTTAACTATCACACCTGTTACCACAACACTTCAGGAGGTTGAGGCAGGAAGATTTCTTGGGCAATTTAGCAAAATCCTGTCTCAAAATAAAAGGGTCTGGATGTGTAGCACAGTGGTACAGCACCTCTGGGTCCAATGCTCAGTACCACCAAGAGAAAGAAAAGCAAGAGGATAATACCCCTCACCTATAATCACCTTGACACTCGTTGAGCTATAACTGCAGCCTTTTTTATTTGGAGACATAGTCTTGCTTTACCTAGGTTGGCCTCTAACTCATGATCTTTCTGTCTTGAGTAGCTGAGATTACCTTGTGTTCCACCATGCCCAGAAAGTGTGTACATGTGCATGTGTGTGTGTGTGTGTGTGTGTGTGTGTATGAGTATGTATGACAGAGACAGAGACAGAGACAGAGAGACAGAGACAGAGATGGAGACAGAGACAGAGAATCTTCCTGTATAACCCAAGCTGGCCTCCACTTGTGTTTCTTTTGCCTCAACCTCCATCACCCTGGGAATATGATTCTCTCTCTCTATTTTCTCCCAACACACATATATGAACATACAATATATATATACAGAGGCCAGAAAAAATATATATTCACTTCAGGAAAAAAATTATAAATATTTTAATACTAAATTTCTTCAGATAAATACAAGTTACCTTTGGTCTCTACAATTACGAGAGGTGCTTGAGGTGATGGCTATTAGCTTCCTGACATTCATTAGTGTGACAAATTGTGCTTGAGTAGCCTTGGTCACTGGAACCATTGCATATGCATTTTCCATTTTTCTGTAACAGCCAGCAATGTAGTGGGTTTTCTGTGATATATGACATCCTCTAGGGTCCCCCACACAGGGGTAACACCATACTAAAATAGTATAAAAATACATTATTTTTCTTTTCCCGAAGTATGTATACTTTTGTCAGACTCTGTAATATACATACATATATGTACCTGCTGAGAAAATTCATTTGTAGCATCTGGTCTCAATGAAAAGTCATGTTTTGCTGAGTAGCATATAAAACTCACCTTCCATGCCAGGTGGCTATCACCAAGCATGGTCATCTTATATTGTACATGTAACTTCTGCCCACCAGGTAAGATGCTTCTGCTGCTGCTGCAGGCATGGCCTTCTGGTTTTCATATGTCTGCAGCGATGATCACACACCCTGTGGCCTGGCAAACATGGGCATGCAACTACTATGTGTTTGTCATCAGTTTACATTTTCCTCCCTATATATTAATTGATTGATTTGCAGTACCAGGGATGGAACCCAGGACCGTGTCATCAGTTTTCTCGATAAGTGACAACTAAGGACAACATTGATAAAAATTTAACACACATTTTCTTTCTTTTAAGGTCATTTTTGTCAAGGTTTATTATACAATATGAAAATGCAACCAAACAACAACGTGAATATAGAATTTTAGAAAAATTTTTGCCATACAAGAAGTGTTCTATTATAACAAGCAGCCAGCCTACTTTCTATCATAGGTCTGCAAGCATGGGCGACAGATACCTGTAGGCTCAGTATTCAGAGCCTAAAGCAGAAGGATCACCAGGAGGCTGCCCTGGACTATACAGCATAAGGCAGCTTGAACTACATATGAGACCCTGTCCCAAAAAATAAATAAATAAATATTATAAAATAGAGAAGCCTCTCTTATCTGCGCATGTACACATAATATACCTGGGCTTTCCCACACTCCCCATTGATCCTGTTGGCTGGTGGCCTGGCTGGCCTGGGGCTACTCTCTCATTCATCAGATAATCACTGGGCATCCAGGTACCTCACCAGGGCTGTACAGAGCTCACCACCTCTACCTTATTTCATCAATCAGTGCCAAGCATGCTGGCTCGAATGGGCAGTTAGTAGCTACCTCACCTCTGCAAAGTATTTGGGGGGAGACCCAGGTCACTGCTGGCTGGACTCCAGCCTTCAGCGTGCCTTATCCTAAGAACTCTGTTTGCTGGCCCGTGACCTCAGGACAGCCAGGGCTGAAGCTGAAGGACAAAGTGGGGGTTTGCCAAGCTCATTCTAGCATAGTGTAATGCAACCACTGCTAATGATGCATAGCTAGAAAAATTACAAAGGAGACAAATGCCAAAATGGCTGGCTACAGGACTATGGTAAACTCAAAGCACTGAGGCCCTAATGATAAAGTTATAATCATTAAGGGGAATATGGTGTGGGCACAGGGACAAGTGGCAAAAATAGGGGCATTGCAAAAATAAAAAAATACAACTATGGTTAAGTGGGAATCAGAAAAATGATGTTTACCCAGAAAAGAGCAATTGACATTGTGAAATTTAGTTTTCTATATGGAAGAAAGTAAAGTGGATTCTTGCTTTACATCAGTCATAAAAGTCAGTTTAGAATGGGCCTAAATATGAGGGGAAAATTTTTTGTAAGAGTTCAGCTGAAACCTGGTGCATTCAGGGTGGTATGGCCATAGACTGAAATAAAGTTCAGGCTGACTTTTAACTCACTGTGTAACCCACACTGACCTTGAACTCAGAGTGATCCTCCTGTCTCAGCTTTCCTGGTGCTGGGATTACCGATAAGAGCTGCCCCTCCTGTTTGGGATTTTTTTTTTTTTTTTTTTTTTGGTCTTTTTGAGACAGGGTCTCACTATGAAGTTCAGGTTGGCCTTGAGTTCATTTTTGTAGCCCAGGCTGATCTCGAACTCAGACTGATCCTCCTGCCTCAGCCTCCCAAGTGCTGGGATTACAGGCATACACCACCACACCTGGCTAAGGTAATGTTTTCAACGTTTAGAAAAAGAAAGAGTAGGACTGGGGAGATAGCTCAGTAGAATATGCACTTGCCGGGCAAGTGCAGGGTTCTGAGTTCAATCCCAGTACCACAAAAAAAGAAAAAGTACAACATAGCATCATGATTTTGAGATGAGGAACAATTCCTTAAACCACACACACACACACACACACACACACACACACACACACACACACAAAGGTATGCATGTGTGCATGCACATAAAAGAAGAAACCTTGAAGTAAACTATCTGATAAGTTTATGACTACATTAAGATTAATAACTTTCGTTTATAAAATGGAACATAGTTCAGCAGTAGAGCACTTATCTATAATGTGCAAGGTCCTGGGTTCAATGCCTAGCACTGTAGCAACAACGATGGATGGATGGATGGATGGATGGATGGATAGATGGATAGATGATGGAGATCTGTGAGCTATCTATATCTACAACTCAGTAGAAAAATGCAAAAAAAAAAAAAAGGTAACATTTTACAGGACAAAATAGAAATTGGCTTTAAAATCACAAAAAAGAAAGAAGACTGACTTCATTTGTAGCCAGACAAATGCAACAGAGGATGTACAAGCGTCAGAAACCACCAAGTGTTGATAAAGATGTGGGGCAGAGCTCTCACTGCTGCAGAGTGTGAATCCCACAACTTGTCTGTGAAATGGTTTAATAATTGAATGGGATAATTTTGTTCATAGCAATATATACATTTCAAAAGCAGCACAACAAACAGTATTTTTGCAGCCACCTATATGTGTGACAGCATAAAAATATGCCCGTGAATAGTAGATACCACATTCAGAATCATAGTTACTTTTGAGGGACAGGGAAAGTTTGGGCAGAGATTAATAAATGGTCTCAACAATATTGTGCTTTTATTCCTCTTTTTCTAAGACCAAAACAGTTGCAGGAACATGATCTGATGAAAGCAGTGGTGAGTACACAGAATTTGGTACATTATTTTTTTTCTTTCTGTACAATTAATTGATATACATCATAAACATTTTTTTCAAAGTAAAAAAATTGTAAAGGAAGAAAGAGACAACCCTGCACCTCCTTCAGAAGGAGCTGACCCCTACCCATTGCTCTCTCTACCTCATCTGGCCCTTGGCTTCAATCTAGACTGCATCCCAGGAGAGTCACCATGGGATTCTGCTTTCCTGGAGACCAAAGCACTCTGGAGAACTAAAGCTGGACTCAGACTGTTGTTTTTATTGTTCACTGCCCTGGGGTAGCATTGTTCCGTGCCTGGTGTAGCATAGTGGAGTGGAGCTTTCAGGCAAAAGCTTTAGGAAAATGGAGAGTGCATCCCTTCACTCTCTCTCAGCTGGCTTCCTACTCTGCATCTTATTCCTCCACTGCCCTCTGTGTCCCCAGAGAACACTGTCGCTGGCACAAAGAAGGTGTCCCAGACGTGCTGGCTGAGTTGGCCCATGCCTTTATCAGTACTTTGGTGGGCTGCTGGAACAACATGAAAATAGTTGCACCATGAGGCAGTGTTTTCCAGATCTGTCCCATTCTCCTGCTCTGCCAACATTCTAGCTACCAGGCCCTGGGAAACAGGGCCCATTTGCAAAAGGCTAAGAGCAGGTATTCAGAATATTCAGGATTTGGGCTTGATTCAAGATAGCTTCATGCCAATGAGAAATGGACTCTGCTGTCTTTTCTGCCTTTTGAACATTTCAGACCAAGTCCGCCCACCAGCCTCTATAAAACTTTTGCTTAGAAAGGCATCTGAGCAACTGGCAAGAGCACCATCTCAGAGGTTTCTATTTTTATCCAGTATGTAATCAGTGGGAACACACTGTGACCGAAATGGAGAATTATGAATTGATAAGAGCAAACGATTAACATTTACTTTTGTTCCTGAGTAAACTAATAAAGGAACATGTACTGAATGTGTAGAAATATAATGGACATTTTATGGGTCAGCATTTCTGCAGATGTACTCAGTGATTTTTGTATTTGTTTGCAATGAGGAAAAAAATATGTTGTCAAGATATGCATTGACTAGGCTGGGGAAAGTTTTCACAAGGCTTGCTTTTCAAGAAATATTGAAAGGTAATATACTCTTAACCCTTTCTCCTATAAAGTACTAACCTGTGACTTCAGCATCCATTCTCTGCTATTCTCCTAACAACAAAAGACAATGTATCGCTCTGTGGTACAGTAGTTGGGATGCTAAAGAGAAGGGTCACTTGAACCCAGGGGTTTGAGGACAGCTCAGGGAACATAGTGAGAATACACTTAAGAGAAATACAAAGAATCAATGAAGAGTTGGTTCTTTGAAAGGTTAAATAAAATTGACAAACCCTTAGCCAACCTTATTGAAAAAAGTAAAGACTCAAATCCACGCAACTAGGAATGAAAAGATAAAATAACAACAGATCCTACAGAAATTTAGAAGCCCATCTATACCTAATTTAATATTTGTATTCTAATAAGGTGGAAAAGCGCAAAACAAATGGACTGATTCCTAGAATTCCTAGCATATGACTTAGAAAAACTAAATTAAAAAGATGCAAAAATTCTAGGGGCCAGTGATAGTTCAGTGGACTAAAGCACCTGTTTAGGCAAGCTCCGTCAAGTGCAGGGACCATGGTTCAATCCCTAGGACTATCAGTCATGCCAGCCCCACCTTCAGGGTGGTCTGAGCTGGCCACAAAGTCCAGGTGTAAAGGCATATGCTGTAATCCTAGTGCTGGGGAGGCTGAAAACAGGAGGATCACTATGAGTCTGAGCTGCATTGTGAGACCCTGTAACAACCAAATACATTTTAAAAAGATAACAAAAAGTCTAAATAAATCAGTACCAGTTAAAGTAATTGAAGATATAATTTAAAACCTACTAATAAAGAAGATCCAAGGCCCTGACAGGTTCACTACAGAATTCCACAAAAATTTAGGGAAGACCTAATACTATTACTTCTCAAACTCTTTAATGAAATTGAAAGGAAGGCAATACTTCAAAAATCATCCCTGGGAGCAAGAATTATCCTGACAACAAAACCAGAAAAGGACTCAACCAAAAAACAGAACTATAAGCCAATCTCTCTAGTGAATATAGATGAAAAAGTAAGATACTGGCAAACAGAATGCAGCAAATCATCAATAGTTATATATTAAGTAGGATTCATCCCAGGAATGCAGGGATGGGTAAACATACACAAATCAATAAATGCAATACACAAAATTAATGGAGCCAAGGATAAAAACCATATAATCCTCTCAATACATGCAGAAAAAGTATTTGACAAAGTCCAACACCCATTCATGATTAAAAATACTACAAGAAATTGGAATATATAATCTTTACCTCAATCTGACAAAATCCGTCTATGACTTACCAACAACCGACATTATACTAAGTGAACAAAAACTGAAAACATTCAATCTAAAGTCAAGTATGTCCAATGCACCACTCTTACTCAGTGTAGTTCTAGAAACATTAGTCAGAACGATTACACAACAGAAAGAAATAAAATGAATAAATAAAATGAATAAAGATAGGAAAGGAAGAGGTAAAATTGTCATTGTTTAAAAGTCTGTTTTAATCTGTTATTTATTTCACCTAGCTATTCTCCTTCGTGGCATCCTCCCAAAATAATTAAAGCCACCACACCACAGCATCATATGCACATGCATGTTTTTTTTCTTTATTCATTTATTTATTTTATGGCCAACTCAGCCTGCCCTGGGTCTGGGGCTGGCCCAGCCACGCGTGGTCCTTGCGGTTGCCTAAGCCTGCCTAAACAGGAGCATTAAACCACTGAGCTATCTCACCGGCCCTCACACTCATGTTTATAGCAGTACAGTTGGTAATAGTGAAATCTTGGTAACAGCCCAAATGCCCATCAACCATTGAATGGATAAAGAAGATGTGGGGGTTATTTTTATGTATTTTGTGCAGGGTCTCACTATGCAGCTTGGACTCATAGGGATCCTCCTGTTTTCAGCCTCCTCAATGCTGGGATTACAGGCATGCACCACCACTCCCGGAATTTTTTTTTTAAAGGTAATGGAATGCTACTGAGCCATAAAGCAGGGTAAATTTTAGGTATTTGTAGGTAAATGAATGGACCTTGAGTCCATACTCTGTTTTCTTTTTTCTCTTTGTCCTTTTGAAACAGGGTCTCGCTATATAGCTCAGACTGGAACTCACAACAATTTTTTTTCTTGTTTTAATAATTTTAATTTTTATTACTTTTAATAAGAGATAACAATATCAGAGTTTCAAAACATGTTAGTAGCACATTCGCAATAGTTGAGAAACTGCATATTGCTGTTCTCACAAATGTTATACAGAGCACAGGGGAACTCACAACAATTCTCCTGCCTCAGCCTCCCCAAGTGCTGGAATTACAGGTATGCACCACTACACCAGCTTTGAGTCCATACTCTTAAGTGAAATAAATACGTGTGTGTATCATATTGTTTCTATGCTGTGAGAAACCAAAAGTGAAAATAAGGACCAGAATGTGTTCTAAATATTATGAGATAGGAAAAACATGCTCAACTGGGATGGGAAACCAGGGAGGGTAGAGAGAAAATGAAGGAAAGAGAAAGAAAAAAATGAGAAAAGAAGGAAAAGTGGAAACAAAGCTTTGGTAAATCAGGAGGGAAAGAGGGACTGAAGGGAAGATAAGGAAATGGGAGGAATTGAGATAAGTCCTGAACAGGTACAAAGTCCCTACGAAGAAAGTGACCATTATGTATATTTAAAACGTGCCAAATACACACACACACACACACACACACACACACACACACACACACACAGTAGATTTACAATAGCTGCCTGAAGAATTAGGTGTGAAAGAATATAAAGGACTGCCTGCCCACCAACATTTGAAGGTTTTAGTCAAGTCAAAGGCCTGGAGTCTACTTCATAAGCAGATTCTTACACAAGTCTGTATCAGGAAGCCAAAGGATCCGCACTGGAAGCCCAGAGACAGACATGCAAAGGTGATGGTGAGGACTGGGCTTCTCCATGGGAACAGAAATGAGCCTGCTTCTTCTCTCTGTCTCCACCCAGAATACCCACCTCCGTGGGGGCCGCTCACAGCCATGGTCAGTCTTCCTTCTGCAGTAAATTGTCCATGCCCAGAGCTAAGTCAATCAGCTGGGTGCTCCTTATGCAAGGTGACACCACACTAAGCTATCCAAGTAGGTTCAGATGAGATCAGGCATTGTTCAGGGTGCTACGGCTGTAGACCCAAGTAGGTTCAGAAACAAGTGATCAAAG
>PVJA010016156.1:11158-31439 GCA_004027025.1 Myocastor coypus
AAAAAAAAAAAAAAAAAAAAAAAAAAAAAAAAAAAAAAAAAAAAAAAAAAAAAAAAAAAAAAAAAAAAAAAAAAAAAAAAAAAAAAAAAAAAAAAAAAGCGAATTTAAATTAAACTTCACATATAGAACTTATAGATTTATGGAAAACAAAGAAAATTCTGAAACTATAAAAAGTCAGAATTGCTAACTAGTTAACTAGTTCAAAGATATGTGCTTAACAAGTGACAGAACTATGTAGAAACCTAGGTAATTTTTACCAGAGTAAAAATTGTTTACTCTAGAGGCCCAGCGGAATGGCTCAGTGGTCTAAAGCACCTGCTTGGGAAAGCTTCAGGGACTGTGGTTTGAGCCCCAGCACCACATGCTGTGCCAGCCCTGCCCTCAGGGTGGGCTGAGCTGGCCATAAAAATGAGTGAATAAACAAAGGTTCTGAAACAAGAAAAAAAAATTGTTTACTCTAAATTTTCTTGCAGATTTGTTACTGAAAGAACAAAGCACTGAGGATCAAACCCAGGGTCTTGTGAATGTTAGACAAGTGCTCTAGCATAGAGCCACAGCTCTGCCATTACATCATAGATATTTTTTTTAATTTTTTTTTTTTGTGGGACGGGAGTTCAAACTCATGACCTTATACTCACCAGGCAGGCACTTGTGCCATGGAGCTATCTCCCTAGCCCCTTTATTTTTAATTTGATTGATTGATTTTTTTAACTTTATTTTATTTTATTTTATTTTATTTCTTGTTTCAGAACTTTTGTTTGTTTATTTATTTTATTTTTATGGCCGGCTCAGCCTGCCCTCAGGGCAGGGCTGGCGCAGCATGTGGTGCCGGGGAAAGAACCGCAGTCCCTGCGTAAGATTTCCTAAGCAGGCGCTTTAGACCACTGAGCCATCCTGCCAGCCCTTGATTGATTGATTGATTGAGACAGGGCTTTGCTATGCAGTTCTGGCTGGCCTTCATCTCACTTTATAGTCCAGGCTGATCTGGAATTCATAATGATCTTACTGCCTCAGCCTCCCAAATGCTGGGATTACAGGTATGAACCACAATGCCTGGTTCTGTGACTTACTCTTTTTTTTTTTTTTTTTTTGTCTTTTTGAGACAGGGTCTCACTGTGCAGTTCAGGCTGGCCTTGAGCTCACTTTTGTAGCCCAGGCTGGTCTCGAGCTCACAGTGATCCTCCTGCCTCAGCCTCCCGAGTGCTGGGATTACAGGCGTGCGCCACCACGCCCGGCCACTTACTCTTGCTTTTGGAAACATTAAATTTTATTTACTGCCTGGGCAATAATGAAAATACATCTTACATGTATATGAAAATTCACTCTTTGGGCTGGGGATATAGCTCAGCAGCATAAGCACCTACCTGCCTGCCTGGCAAGCATGAAGTCCTGAGTTCAATTCGCAGTACCAAAAAAAAAAAAAAAAAAAAAAAAAAAAAAAAAAAAAAAAAAAAAAAAAAAAAAAAAAAAAAATCCACTCTTCATATATTATATCAGGCTTTTTCAGTAGGAACAAGTAAACCAGATGCTTGCACAAATCAATGGCTTTATATAAGTTTACATTTTTTACATAACATTTCTTTTAAAACTTAAAAATTCCTTTCTCCACAACCTCTTATTTTCATCTATATGGGATTAAATATATGAAACAAATAAAATAAAATGGAAAACTATAGAATCTATAAAATTAGAACATATATTGGGTGATGTGTAAAGAGATTAAGGGTGTTATTGAGGAAGAAGGAGTGATACAGTGCAACTCACTATCCATGTAAAATTGAATACATACATGCATAAGAAAATATCTGGAACAAGGAGGGTGTAATGAGATAGTTCAGTGGCAGAGCAAGGTCCTGAATTTAATCCCTGACATTGCTTAAAAAGAGAGAGAAGAAAAATATTTGGAAGGATCTTACTCAGATTCTATCAGTATTTATTTCTGAGTCACGCAACTTCAGATAATTTTTATAATCTTTTATGTGTTTTTCTGATTTGTTTAGATACTATACAATAAGAATATATCAGTTCTATTGTGACAATCATTATTTTTAAAGCATAAAAAAGTTTATTATGCTTGTTACATAAGCATAATAGTGCTTGCCTTTTTTGATGTCTTTTAATTAAATGTTTATACATAAAAAGAAACAAATAACATTTGCCTTAGCCTTGGAACAATCTCTAAGAGGCACGTTTCTACATTTGGATAAATATGCATTCATTAATCAAGAAACATATTTTCTAAGAGCCACGGACCTGTTTACTACTAGATAAAAATTCCCAGTGATAAATATTCCTAGGTGGGTGTTCTAATCCACAGAACTTCCTACTGCATGACTTTCTGGATGACGTCATTGTGCCCTCTTCCTGCGTCTGGGACTCTTTCCAGTGGCTACATGTGAGAGCTTCCCGTTTTTGTTCTGAGTGATGTTTACTGGAAATGGAGGTTCACTAATAAGATCTCAGTTCAGATAGCTTTGAGAGGGCAGGAAGAATGATGGTGAGATGGATTGGCCCAAAATTACTTTCTCCTTCCCTGTTATCTTGTTTTGTTAGACTCCCTACAATGTATTTGGAATGTGTGTGTGTGTGTGTGTGTGTGTGTGTGTGGTATTGGAAATCGAACTCAGGACCTCATGCTTATGAGGCAGGCACTTGTGCCCCTGAGCTATCTCCCCATCATCTCCTCTGTTGTATTTCAAAGGTACCTGTTGTGGGATACCTTGGAAGGATGACAAGGGATGTCTCCTTACTCCCAAATCTCCACTTCAGCCCATCTCCCACCCTTCTACCTAGATCTGCACACCTACTACCAAGAGCAGAGGGGTACAGCCAGGAACCTGCACACAGGATAACCCACAGCTCTGTTCTCTTGGATTTGGAAAGAATTTAAAACAATACTTAGGGCTGGCAAGATATCTCAGTGGTCTAAAGCTCCTGCTTAGGAAAGCTTAGGCAACTGCAAAGACCTCAGTTTGATCCCTGGCACATGTTGTGCCAGCCCCACCCTCAGGGCAGGCTGAGCCGGCCATAACATAAATAAATAAAGTTTAAAAAAACAAACAAACAATATTTATATGTGGAGAGAAAAGGCAAGAGCAATTTTTTCAAAACTAGACAGCCAGTTGTGGTAGAAAAAATAGATTTTATATCTATGTTCAGGGCCTCAGGGTTAAAAATCCATAATTTTTTTTTTTTTTTTTTTTTGTCTTTTTGAGACAGAGTCTTCACCTCCTTTTGTAGTCCAGGCTAGTCTTGAATTCACAATGATCTTCCTCCAGCCTCAGCCTCCTGAATGCTGGGATTACAGGCATGCACCACCACGCCCAGCTAAGATTTTTATCATTTTTTGTGAACAGCATATAAAGGCAACCTAAAGCGCCCCAGGTAAAAGAATGCTGAAAAACAAGAGTTCACTACATGAAGAATTTATTTTATTTTAAAGACCAGCTAAGTAAAATTTAAAAGCACCTTCTTCCATTTTTTGAAGAATTTTATTTATTTTATTTTATTTCTTGTTTCAGAACTTTTGTTTGTTTATTTATTTTTATGGCCGGCTCAGCCTGCCCTGAGGGCAGGGCTGGCACAGCATGTGGTGCCAGCGATGAAACTGCGGTCCCTGAAGCCACCTAAGTTTTTCTAAGCAGGGGCTTTAGACTACTGAGCCATCCTGCCAGGCCCCCGCTTCTTCCATTTTTGTGGCTTCACTTGATTGTGATTGGCAATCTCAGAGGTATGTACAGTTTTTCCTCAAAAACTTTCAATACGATAAATTCGCAAAATTAACTATCAACATTCATTTTAAAATTCCTAAAAATAATTGAAAATGTACAAAGCATACCATCGTACCTGCTTCAGGACAGAGAAAGTTTGCTACTAATTCAAACAAGGATGTGTTGTCACAACTGAAAGGGCAGGAATCTCTTACCAAGTATCTTTCCTGCCATGGCTGCCATTCCCATGTCCCTGTGGGACACAGCTGCATCAGGAGGTTAAAGCTCTGAATAAGATCAAGTTAGTCTGACACAGCAAGGTTTCACTGTGGGGGCTGGGAATATAGTTCAGTAGCACCAGCGCCTGCCTGGCAAGTGAAAGGTCCTGATTTCAATTCCCAGTACTCCCTCTACCCACCTCCCAGAAAAGTTACATTGTATCATGTGGATTGTTCATTCTCACTTGAGGAATGATAACACGTACACAACAAGACTACAGCTTGGGGGCACTACTCATATCGGACACAGACACAACACAACTCTTCAGTTCTCTTCTGTTTCTGACCTCAGGGCAAAGGCATTTCTTCTCTACAAGAAGTGAGTAAAGTGAGGAGAAATAGAAGAAGAGAATGAACTTTGACAAAGAAAGAATAGTAGATGAAAGAGCTCAGAGCTGCTCTAAACTAGGTCAAGCTTCCAGCGTTAAGCAATAATGTCCGAGGGTCCTGAGAAAATGTTGTTTTAGGGTCATCAGTCGCTGATGTTGGCTCATTCCCAAAACAAGGAAGATCTCACAAGACTAGTGACAGTGGGAAAAAAGAAAAACATGCAGAGCCAAAAACCTCATAGGTCATTAACTATAACTTTAGTCTGAGGCAAGACCACAGAGAAGGTTACTGTGGAATAGTTTCAGGCACTAGGTGAGGGAACAAGTGCCATCTGTATGCGGTGGTATAGTGGTAAAGGGTTAAGAACTGACTCTCAGGGGACAGCAAGGTAACTCAGCATCTGCTTAGGCAAATACTGGGAAGGCAGTTCAATCCCTGGCACTGCATGCCATGCCAGTCCCAACCCCAGGCTGAGTGGGCTGAGCAGGCTGGAGCAGGCCTAGCAGGCCACAGAGTCCAGGCATAGTAGTGCATGCCTGTAATCCCAGCACTGGAGAGGCTGAGAGCAGGAAGATCATCATGAGTCCAGGCTGTGTAGTGAGACCCTGCAACAACCAAATATATTAGACAGACAGAGACAGAGAGAAAGAAAGAAAGAAAGAAAGAAAGAAAGAAAGAAAGAAAGAAAGAAAGAAAGAAAGAAAGAGAAGAAAGACACCTGCCAATTTCTGCTACATAACACCATAGCTAGTTTCAAGCTACCAACTTGATGTTACTGAATGCAGTTAGGAAGAGCTGCACAGTAGCACATCCTTGTGCAATACTGATATTTCCACCACACAGATGCAGTTGGTGTGCATAACACCCAGAGAAGAGAAAACAAAATGCAGTAAAGTGATTAGGGATGGACGAATTTTAGGTATCTATTATCTTCATTTTTAATACACCTAATTGTACATTTTTGTAGCTTAACTTCCAGTGGAAACTGCATTTCACAACTGGTTCAATCATCTTTTTTTAAGCTTCTGGGGAGTAGAACCTAGGGACACATGCTAGGCAAGCACTCAGCCACTACACTACATTCCCAGCCCATGCTCAGGAAGCTCTTGGAAATCCTTGCAAGTCTGTGCACTTAGGCTCCCAGCCATGATGAGCAGAAGTGTGATTTACTCCCACCAAAGAACTGCTGGTCACTACAACTCTCTGACTACACTCAGCTCACTTTACTCCACAGGATTAACTTAAAGTGGCACTCTTCTGAGAGCATAGCAGAGCAGACAGGGTGACAGGGAACCAGAGCCAGGAGTGTAGAACAGGGACAGAATCATGCTGTTCATGTTGAGCTCCAGCCTGTGTGTGTAATAGGGTGAAAGGAGAGGTGAACTCTTGTCTTCAAACACTGTATTTGAAGGACTGTTGTACAGGAAGCATTAACCTCTACTCTGTGGGTAGAAGAAGATACATAAAAATAGATTTCTTTTTGGCTTAATACTTTTCCTCCAGGGAAAGCTGTCACAAGTGGAATGGACAAGTCATAATCCTGCAGAATGTGAACAACTTTTAGGGACAGTGAAATGATGATCCACGTATCAGAAGACAGGGTGCATAATCTTGAAATCTCCTCCAAGTCTGATGTCTTAATTGTAATCTGTCTGTCTGTCTGTCTGTCCGTCTGTCTGTCTGTCTGTGTGTGTCTCTCTCTCTTCCTTTCTCTCTCTCTCTTTCTCTCTCTCTCTCCCCCTGTCTTTCTCGCTCTGTTTCTCCCCCCTCTACTGCACAATGGGGATCAAACAAACCCAGAGCCTTTCAGGTACTAGGCACTGCTTCATCCCCATTCCTTTTAAAATTTAGTTCTGAGTCGGGGTCTTGCCAAGTTGCCCAGGCTGACCTCAAACTTATGATCCCACTGTGTCAGTCTCCCAGGTAGCAGGGACTGCAGGCATGAGCCACCATAAACAATGCTTTCTACACACACAAAAGAGCTACCTCCATCTCAGAAGGATCTTGTGCTTGCTGAAGTCAGGGTTTTCAAGAGAGTAAACACAGGATACTTAATTAATAGGACTACTTTATAATATTCACCCCACAAAAGCCTGGATCCCATGGCAATGTCCTGCCAGAGTCTAGCTGGAGGCCCAGAGTCCACAACACTGTCTCACACAAGCTTGTATCAAAGATCTGCACTGGGAAGGCCCATAGGCCAGCCATGGAAGCTGGAAAATCTGCGCCAGCAGGATGAAGGATCTGTTCTGCAGCAAGGAAGTGGCACTCAAGGTAAGAACCAGAGCTCCCCTGAAGAGAACTGCAGCTACCCTCAGCAACAGTGAGGGCCTGAGCTCCTCTGAGGATAATGGCTAAGTTTATATCAACAAAACCAGGGCCCGGCAGGATAGCTCAGTGGTCTAAAGCGCCTGCTTGGGAAAGCTTGGGCAGCTTCAGGGACTGCGGTTCGATCCCCGGCACCACATTCTGCCCTCGGGCCGGGCTGAGCCAGCCATAAAAATGAGTGAATAAACAAAGATTCTGAAACAAGAAAAAAATAATAATAATAATAAATAATAGTAATAAAAAAAGAAAACCAGCGTGGGGAGCTTCTCCAGAAGGACCCACAGCACACCATCTTCCCCTCCAGCTCTCCTTTTATGTTATTGGCAACAACCCGGTGGGCCATTCATGCCACCCCATGCTGATTCAGTCTGACCAGGCATTACAAGCTGCCCGTTAGTTAACCCCAGCTCCACATGCCTTATCCAACCTGCCCTTAAGGCAGCCTGAGCCAACCAAAAAAATAAAAAATTCCTAGTTGCACATGAGAAATTACTACTGGTGCCCTAATATAATCAAATGTAAGTTCCATGTTTAAATATTCCCATTTTCCATTGCATTATCATGTATACTTAATATCTTCCTTTCTCTCCTGAATACCTTCTGATCTTAACAATACCATGTTGATTCTTTGGGGGAAATGCTTCATAAATTTTTCTGTGTATTTCTCATCCTTAGGCAAACAATATCTGACTCTTTTTGGTGATATTAGCAACCACTGATGATAAGCATCTAGATCTGTTAATCATGAGGAGTTTCAAACAGTGATATTTTGCCATTCTACCTTCATTTATTAGCTGAAATACTTTTATAAGAAGAAATATCCCTTATCAACAATTTGGTTACTCTGAAGTACATATTATACAGGAAATATAAGGCAAGTGCTTTGTTATTTACCAATTTCAAAATAGTGACATAGTTCTCTAGTATGCTAAAGTTGACCAATGAGTTTTTTTAAGTATCATGGATTTAAAAATATTTAATATGTTTCAATCCATTGTAATTTTTATTCTTATTATTATTTAACTGAGCTGAGTGTGATGGTGCATACCTATAATCCAAGCACTCAGAAAGCTGAGGCAGGAGGATCGCTGTGAGTTCTACAGCAGCTTGGGCTACTGCTATGGTTTGTGTCTAGTTGTCCCCCAAAGCTTCATGCAGTCATGGGGTGGACTTCTAGACTTTGTGATTAACTGATTCATGATCCAGTGCTGAGATTATAAGTGTAAGTGCTGCTGGGATTATGGGTATAAGTGCTACACTTGGCCTAGGACAGATAGCCTCAATGTTGCATAAGGGAGGCACACTTGCTCTCTGCTACCATTGTTGCAGCTACTCCTTTTGCTGTTTGCCACCACCATGAACCGCAGCCTTCTGCCATGTGCCACTCTGCCTTGGAGCCAGATGAGTATGGACTGAAACCTCCACTAACTGTGAGCTAAATAAACCTTTCATTCCTTCATTTTGGGTGTCAGGTATTTTATTCAAGCAATGAGAGAAGAGTAACCAAGACTTTTTGGCATGATCCTAAAGATTCCCTTCATTCCCAAAAGGACAAATTTCCTTGTGGTACAGATTAAGCTCATGTATTTTCTACCTCAAATCAGGATTTTGTTCTTTAGTGCTAAGGCATAAACCTAGGGTCTCATGCATGTTGGATAAACACCCTAGCAGAGAGTTACACCTTCAGCTCTTGGTTAACTTTAATGAGTAAATGAGGCCATGAGACTCTGCTGAACTCTGAGGTCTCCAGGCTGTGGGGTTAATCATAGGGCACAGGCCTCTGTAGTAGTGAGAGGACATTTTCAAGCAGGAATCCAAGATTCTTTTTTTAACCTCACCAACTTCTCATTTTATTAAGTTTTTCCCTTATGAAAACTCCCAATTCTCAAAAGCATCAACAAAATTATTTACTCATCTTCTTTCACAATAAGCGTAGAGCTGTCTTAGGATAACGATTCTATCGTTACTGCCAATAATATGACAACAAAATCCAGTTAAAGTTATTACATACTTCTTTGAGGGTTTAGGACATGGTATAATAATTAAAATCAAACTAAAGTACCTGAAGTAGTTCTGTGGTTATTCTGCTAGATCAGAGTATGTATTTGTTTATTAGCTTTTGATTTTCGGGGATTGCATTTTGATTATTTAAAATTTTTCTTTCATAATTATGTAAAATGTTTTCAAGCTCTCAAGTCAAATCTGATACCAGACTTATTCAAAGGAATATCATATCTGTCCCAGACCCTCTACCTTGTTTTTTCTCTCCTACAAAATCTTCCTTTGAAAAATGAAGTTTTGTGGTTTATTCTTTCATTTGAAAATCATAAATACCTTCTTTTTTTTTTTTTTTTTTTTGGCGGGACCGAGGTTCAAACTCATAACCTTGCACTTGTCAGGCAGGCACTTGTGCCATGGAGCTATCTCCCTGGCCCTTAAATAACTTCATTTATTGAACGTTCCTTTCTCAGATATAACTGCAGCACACTACAAAGTGTTTTGCTCTACATTGCCTTTTTCAATCACATATTCTAAGGTTTACTCCATATATTCTGCATATCCCTTGTTCTTTTTGACAGCTGTGCAGTATTCCATGCATGGATGGTACATAGTGTTATTTGGATATTAGACACATTTAACCAACAGAAAAGCTTAAGGAATTATCCCTCTAACACAGTTAGTTGAGAAAGAATTCAAGCTCTCTTGAACAAAATGTGTCCTCAGTTCTGAGGACAGTGGCTCTGCTCTGCCAGGCCATTTCTTCTACCCTAAATCTTAGATACCTGCTATATAGCCTAAGCAAATATCCTATGTTCTTCCAAACAATTCTCTGTCCTCTAAGATTTGTCATTTTCTGCCCATCCTCTTAAAACTTTTTTTCTTTTTTGGGTGACAACACATGCTGAGTCATTTAAAAATATTTCTTACTGAGGAGCAAATGTTTGGATCCCCCTCAGGTCACTTAAGGAGCTCACATCACAAAAAAATTAGAAACTGATAGAGGTGCACTGGAGCACAGGCACAAAGCCCAAATTTCAAATTTCAGTCAACTGGACTGAAAATATAAAAATTATATATATAATTTTTATTTATTTATTTTCTTGTTTCAGAACCTTTGTTTGTTTATTCACTCATTTTTATGGCCAGCTCAGCCCACCCCAAGGGCAGGGCTGGCGCAGCATGTGGTGCCGGGGATCAAACCGCGGTCCCTGAAGCCGCCCAAGCTTTCCCAAGCAGGTGCTTTAGACCACTGAGCCATCCCGCCGGGCCCATATATATACATATATATATATATATATAATAAAAAAATATTTCCTGGGCCGGGGAAATAGCTCAGTAGAATAAGTGCTTGCCTGGCAAGCACAAGGGCCTGAGTTCAATCCCTGGTCCCCCCTCCCCCCAAAAAAACACCTGCTAAAGCCTTACCATCTCATGAGTTACCTGACCTCAAATTGCACAGAGAAAAATCAGAGAATCACTGACTGCATTATGAAGCACATATCTGAGCTTAGCGTTAAGCACCAAGTTTTGATGCTTTAGCACATTAAACAAACAAAGCAACTAATACTCAGAATCCATCCAGGGATCTCAGTAGGAAAAACCATCCTGAAATAACTATGAATGATGACACTGATAATTCATCCAAAGGAGCACAGAGATGAGGAAGCAGCTTTTTTTTTTTTTTTTTTTCCTTATGTGGTAGCAGAACTACAAAGATTATGATTCTTCACTCAGGAAAGCTAATACTGCCTGACATAGTGTTTGCACTGAAAGACAGGTGGCAAGAGACACACCACTGGATGACGATGCTTGTTTCCCTGGAAACAGAAGAAAGAAAGCAACTGGATCCAAAGTGTAGAGTCCAACTTAGAACATAAGACCCCTCAGTAACATCTCTGTCTGTCTGTCTGTCTGCCTGCCTGCCTGCCTCTCTCTCTATCTCTCTTTCACACACACACACACACACACACACACACACACAGAGTCAAAGATATGAAGACATTCATGTCCAGACCTCACACTAAAAGGATAAAAATGAGTGGTTTAGGAGCAGTGGGCAGGACAAGAGCTGCTCAGTCATTGGCTGGGCTTCCGGGCTTAAAGGGAAATGGGATTCATTGCTACTATCAACTAACTCCTGATTTTCTTAAGACCAGACTATTATTTACATGTAACTGCTGTAAGGAGAGCTAAATATAGAACTCTGAACCAGGAAATATGAATTAGGGCATAATAACTTGCATTACGTAATTTGCCACAGTGTTTATAAAGTCAAAGTGCTTCAGCCTAGAAATGCCTCTGACGCGTGCAGTGCTTGGAACTTCCTGTATGCAGATGCGCTGGGCATGCGCAGTTCCTCACCCTTCAAGGGCTCATCCCCAGTGAACTCTCACCCATCTTTTAAGACTCAGTTCTGTTACTCCATCCGCTATATTCCTAAAATACTTAATGTAAATCTCTTGTAATGATAATCATATTGGCCAGACTTATTTGTTTACTATCTGTTTCCTACTAGACCTTGAGTTGTTGAGGGAAGGGGCCCCTTCTTCCTACCTCAGTGCTTGGCATGAAAATCTCTTGCTATTCGCTAAGTGAGCTCAGAGACCAGCTCTCCCAGCCCCTTTCAGTATAGGAAACAGAGGCCCAAAGAGTTCCCATTAAGTTCAATAATTCAACAAATTCATAACGAGTATTTACTGCATGCCTAGTTCTATGGAAGTCAAAATGGCATTGTAGTATTTCACATGTGATTCAGAATATGATTAATTTCTATTTATCCAGGGGTCAGAAGAAGAGGAGGGTGGGGGTAGCACGCAGAAGTTTGAGGAGCAGAGTTCACACCAAGTACTATGAGACATTTGGGGTGCAATAGATGGGCTTTGGGGCAAGAGACAATAACATCAAAGAATGGGGGCATTTCCATAGCAACCACAGTGTGGTCCCAGCCCCCAAGGGACTCCAGAAGATACAGTACCCTTCCTTCAGGTCCCCCAGGGCCACCAACACATCCTGTCCACCGTGTATGAGGGGCCACAGTGCTTGTGAGGATGAGAGAGCAAGGAAATGAATCAGGCACAGAGCAGGTGTCTGAGTAGTCTCATCACCATCTGGAAAACCTACCCCCAGGTGCTTGGGGACTTAGCTGGAGACAGGGTTTGCAAAGGGTAGTAGCAATAGAAAGCAAGACTCACAAGGCCAGGTGAAAATGTCTCTTCTTTTAAAATTAAGAATTCCACTGTTTAGGCAGGTGCAGCGACCAGGGCTCAGTCCCCGATTCCCAGCATGCCTTGCTGACCCTGTCCCTGGAGCTTGCTGAGATAGCCAGTGAGACTGGGAGTGGTGGCACACACCTGTAATCCCAGCTCTTGGGAGGCTGAAAATAGGAGGATCGCTACTAGTCAGATCTGTGTAGTGAGACCCTATAGACCCTGACTAAATAAATAAAAAAATAAAATGAAATAAAATAAAGAATTCCACAATGGCAATAACAACGCTTTAAGCCAAGATGGCCTTTCTGAGTGTAGAGCCCTTAAAGCTGACCCTGCCAGAGTTATTTTCCATCCTAAATCCTGAATCTCCTGTCTAATGTAGTCTGGAGAAACAATTGACATATGTCTCATATGAAGGTAGGACCGCTTCCAAGATGCACATTTATCACGAGAACCTCCTCTATCAGTTGCTGGGATCTGAATGCCATGTCCTCCCCAGCATGAAGAAGCTGAAACCTAATACTCGATGCAATCGACTCTAGGGCTAAGGCCACAATGCAATGAAACTGGGAATAAATTACAAAAGAAACCACAAGAACTCCCGAAATACATGGAAATTAAACAACACTCTTCTCAACAACCAGTGGGTTACAGATGAAATTAAATAAGAAATTAAGCAGGGGCCCGGCGGGATGGCTCAGTGGTCTAAAGCGCCTGCTTGGGAAAGCTTGGGCAGCTGCAGGGACTGCGGTTCGATCCCCGGCACCACATGCTACACTAGCCCTGCCCTCGGGGCGTGCTGAGCCAGCCATAAAAATGAGTGAATAAACAAAAGTTCTGAAACAAGAAAAAAATGTTTTAAAAAAATTAAACAATATCTAGAATTTAATGAAAATTCAAACACAACCTACCGGAATCTATGGGATGCAATGAAAGCAATTCTTAGAGGGAAATGTATAGCTCTGAACTCACACATTAAGCAAACAGAATGGGAACAAATAAATAACTCTCATGGAGCACCTAAACCAACTAGAAATGGAAGAGCAAACAAAATCCAAAGCCCAAAGACAGGAGGAAATTATAAAGATTAGAGCAGAAATTAATTCAATTGAGACAAAGAAAACAATACAAAGAATTAATGAATCAAAAAGCTAGTTCTTTGAAAAATTCAATAAAATTGATAAGTCCCTAGCTAACCTCATCATAAAGAGGAAAGAAAGGACTCAAATTCAAGCAATAAAGAATGAAAAGGGTGAAATTATTACAAACCTAGCAGAGACTCAGAGGGATCATAATTAGCTACTTTAGGAATCTTTACTCTCACAGAATTGAAGACACAGATGAAATGGACAGATTCCTAGAAAAGTACAAATTATCCAAACTGAATCAAGAAGATAAAAGAACTCTCAATAACCCAATAACAGCCAATGAAATATGAAAGGTAATAAAAAGCCTACCAACAAAGAAAATTCCAGGACCTGGTGGATTCACCACTGAATTCTACAAGAAATTTATAGAAGACATAATTCCAACACTCCTCAAACTCTTCAATGAAATCGAAAAGGAAGCAATCCTTCCAAACTCATTCCTAGAGGCAAGCATTACACTGATACCAAAACCAGAGGAGATGCGACCAAAAAAGAAAACTACAGGCCAATTTCTCTCATATTTGGGTCATAAAATGAATTGAATTGGTGTCCTTAGGAAGGGCCCTGGAGGAAGTGTGTTTACCCTCACCCTATGAGAAACAGCAGGAAGTCACCAAAACCTACATTTGCTAGTGCCTTTGTCTTGGCTCAAATTGTGAGCAATAAACTTCTATTGTACATTAAAATTCAGGAACATATTTCATGCAAAACTTCAGGCATATCCCAGCTCCTCCCCTATCTAGAGTTCTCACCCCACAAGCAACATCTGCTCTTTCATGCTGAGAATAAAGACAGACCTGCGGCTGACCTGCAGGGAAGTGCGACCTTGCCTTCCTCCTGGGGATGAATACCAGTATTTATGTGGTGTGAAGGCAGCGCTCAGCACCTTGCTGAATTCTCTCAAAAATGAAAAACAAGCTCAGGTGGAAAATCCAGGGAAGCTATATTATTTGCTATTTTTAGAGATGGGGGAGAAAAAGAAAGTTGTGGGAAGCTTTGTAATAAACAACACGGAGCAGCAGATAGTAAGTGAGAAATGAAGCAACTCCCACGTCCTCTTCTTCACTGGGCCTGGATAGAAGCCACTGAGTGAAGGAAACACTACTGGGGAGAGGTGATTTCCACTGGCCAGAGGTTGCGAGCCTGTGGGGACATCTAGATCTGAGCTATAGCAGAGGCTGCTAAGATACAAAACGTGAGTGAAAAGCAAAGTGCGCTGCCTTTGCCAAGCGCCAGAGCTGACAGCAGGACTCGTGGGGTTGGGCTGCATCTGGAGCTCAGCTTTGTGTCCCACAGGAAGATGGCAGAGCTGAAGTCACTCCGCAAAGCCTCACAGTGGGGCTGAGTGCTCTCCTGGCACCGGAGCCCAGGGCTCTCCTCTCTGCTTGGGCCACCCTGGGAAAAGAACTAAAAGACCAAAGTTAAGGAAAACCATCTGTGACAAACAAGAGGACATCCGTGTGGCAGCAAACCTAGGCTAAGCTTGCAGTGGATTTGATGATTTCTAAAACTGAGAGGTTCTCGGTGAAGAGCAGTAGAGGGGTCGTGTTCTGGGAACGAAGTATCAGAGACTGCAGTCCAGGGGCTCTCCCAGAAAGAGAGGCATTCTTGTCACAACAGAGACAAGAATATTCTTCAGATTTGCACTGCGCATTGCGCAACATACAGGGAACATGAAAGTTTGAGGACAGAGATTTCGGGAATTTAGTAACTTCATCAGGGAGGCAGGAGCTCCAAGGCATCCCAGTGGGGCATTTACCACCCATAGGAGTAGTAATAGCCAGGTTAGGCAAAGAAGAGAGCACCCCAGACGGGGCAGGGGTAGCACAATAGAGAGACAGAGGCAAAACCTGAAGAAAGCCGTAAAAGGCAAACATAGGTTGGCATAGAGGCTCACACTTTTAACCCTAGTACCCAGGAGACTGAGGCAGGAGGTTTGCCTTGAGTTCAAGGCTAGTCTGGACTACATATCAAGACCCTGTCTCTAAAATTAAGTAAAATGGAATAAAATAAAAGCAAAGTAATTGCAAATTATTAATTTGAAATTTGTGCTACATAAGGTTAGTAAAATTCCCCATCCAAATGGAAATACATCTTAAGGGCCAGCCAGGTAGCTCAGCAGATTAAAGTGCCTGCTTAGGCAGAGTGCAGAGGCTGGGGCTCCAAACCCCAACATGTAGTGCCAACCCCACCCCTGGGCATGATTAATACTGGGCATAGGGGTACATGCCTGTAATCCCAGTGCTTGGGAGGCTGAAAACAGGAGAATCAGTACAAATCCAATCTACATAGTGAGACCCTATAGATATTTTTTTTTAAGAATTTTTTATTTTATTTATTTATGTTTTTCTTGTTTCATAACCTTTATTTGCTTATTCACTCATTTTTATGGCTGGCTCAGCCCGCGCCCTGAGAGCTGGCGCAGCATGTGGTGCTGGGGATCAAACCGCAGTCCCTGAAGCCGCCCAAGCTTTCCCAAGCAGGCGCTTTAGACCACTGAGCCATCCCGCTGGGCCCCAACCCTATAGATCTTGTAGAACCTTTACTAAAATACATTTTTAAAAACTACATGGAAATACATGTTGCAACCATATGCCAAAACTCACAGCCCCTGAGTACAAAATATTCCTTTAAACTTTATAAAGTTAAACAGAAATACATTCAAACTAAGAAAAAAATCCAGAACACTACAATACAGTATCAAATGAAGTCTTGCTATAACCACCATCATTTCTACTTTTCTTCTCACTATGAACAATTTATTTTGATTCCAGAGAGACATGATTGTTATATGAAAGAACTATGTTCTATTAATAATGATCACATATACACCACAACACGTACGCTTTCCATGTGAGCCACGCAATAACACCATGGTACCTATTGCCTGAACCGCACGGTAGGGCACTTCAGATTCGATCTTCCCTTTCCAACCGTCTGCAGTGCTCAGTATCACCCAGGCTCCCCCTGTGTTATCAACTCATTCACTATGGTTGGGTAATCCAGTTGTCTGAAGCATCTGCTGTGATAGACAGTGGGGATGAACATACTTGGCATATTTCATCCTATTGGGTTACAGGTATCTATTTTTTTTTCTTTTTTATCATAGTGAAATACATTGGAAGATAACTATGCTACTAACTACTCACAGCCCCTCACCTCATACATATGGACCACATAGCACTTGGCTTCTATGGACTGGCCTCTGTCACGTAGTACAATGTCCTCAGAGTCCCCCATGTACCAGCATGTGTTGCAGTTTCCTCCTTTGCAAGGCAGAAGAATGCTACTTTAAATATAGAGTAGTAAGGGTTGTTTTTTGGTTTTTTTTTTTTTTTTTTTTTTTTTTTTTTTTTTTTTTTTTTTTTTTTTTTTTTTTTTTTTTTTTTTTTTTTTTTTTTTTTTTTTTTTTTTTTTTGTCTTTTTGAGACAGGGTCTTGCTATGCAGTTCAGGCTGGCCTTGAGCTCAATTTTGTAGCCCAGGCTGGTCTCAAACTCGCATCTGATCCTCCTGCCTCAGCCTCCCGAGTGCTGGGATTACAGGTGTGCACCACCACGCCCAGCTAGAGTAGTAAGTATTTTTAATGTGCTGACAAACACCCTGAAATTGTCCTTCAGTAAGGTGCCCCCATGCCTGCACTCGCACCCTGATCCCCAGTACCGCTCACTGCCACGCTTCCGGGTTGCCAGGTTACTCAGCGGGAAAAGGCATCTGATTGTTCCTCTGCCTGTGTACAGGAGGCTGGTCATGTTTTCTCACATTTATTCACTACTTTGTTTCTTTTTATTATTCTACTGGCTAATATCTTTTTAAAATTAAGTTTATTGGCACATTTTAAATAAACATAATGATCATGTTCGTCCTAGGGAATTTGTACCTACATGGGATGTATTTCGTTTTCTTTTTTTTCAATCCTCTCTCTTCCTTTCAACTGTTCCTCTCCTCCCTATTTACAAAGCCTTGTTTTCATTTTATCACTTTTTTCTTTTCCTTCCCTCCTTCTTTCTTTTTTCTTTTTGTTTCTTTTTTTTAATACCAGGGATTGAACTCATGACCTAGTACTTGCCAGCAAGTGCTTATGCCACCAAGCTCACTTCTTGACCCTCCTTTCCTTCCTTTGCCCCTTCTCCCACCCTAGTTTCTCTCTCCTTTTGAATGTTTTCCTCCCATTTCACAACATTTACTGTACATTTTGGTCCTTATTTTCTCTTTTGGTTTCTCACACCAGGGAGACAGGTACTGTTCATCCACGTGAATCCAATTTTTCACTTACAAGTATGATCTCAAATTGCATCCACTTACATATAAATATGTCTCCAGTTTATCCTTCTTTGTCTCAGAGTAGTATATTATATGTAAAAAGTCACATCTTCTTTATCCATTCCTTGGTGGATGAGCTTTTGTATTGCTTCCAAGATATAGCTGTCACAAACTATGGTGCTATAAACCAGGATGCGAGTATATTGCTATGGTAAGATGCTTTTAATTCTCATGGGAAGATATCCAGCAGAGGAATGACTGGGTCAAATCAGGCCTCCAAGCTTAGCTTTTTGAGGAATCTCACACTAATTTCCATAGTGGTTGTACCAGTGTGCATTCCCACTAACAGTGGAGAAGGGCTCCTCTCCGCTTCAGCCTTGTTATGGGTGGATTTCTTGATGATAGCCATTCTTTCTGGGGTGGGGTGGAATCTCAGCGTCATTTTAATTTGCATCTCTCAAATGATCTATGACATTGAACGTTTTTTAGGTATTTATTTGCCATTTGTATTTCTTTCATCTGGGAGGTGTGTATTCATTTCAGATGCCCATTTCTGGATTAGGTCTTTGAATTTCACAATCCAAATGAATCAAAAATTTGATCCCCAGTTGGGTGTGGTGGTGCATGCCTGTAATCCCAGCACTTGGGAGGCTGAGGCAGGAGGATCAATGTGAGTTCGGGACCAGTCTGGGCTACAAAAGTGAGTTCAAGGCCAGCCTGAACTGCATAGCAAGACCCTATGTCAAAAAGACAAAAAAAAAAAAAAAAAAGTTCAATCCCTGGCACCACATGCTGTGCCAGCCCCACCTCCAGGGCAGATTGAGCTGGCCATAATATAAATAAATAAAGTTTAAAAAGTGAATCAAAAGTCTAAATATTAAAGCAGAAACACTGAATCTGGGAGAGAGAATAGACAGAACTCTTGAAGACATAGGCAGAGATTTCATGAACAAAACCCTGATGGCACAGGAAATAATACAAAGAATCAATAACTAAGATCTCATCCTATTAAAAAAAAAAAGAACTTTTGCACAGCAAAAGTTGAAAAAGAAATCACCAACAGAGTGCAAAGACAACCCATAGAGTGGGGAAAAAACCCATTTAACCATTTGTCTGTCAGACAAAGGATCCCTATCTAGAACACAAAGAATGTTAAAACATCAGACCTACTTGCTGCTGTCTTTACCCAGTTTTTTCTTTCCAGCTGTCTCTGGTTCATGAAGAATTATCAGCCCTTTTTTCGTGCATGGTTCTGGGCATCAAACCTGCGGCCTGATAGATCCCTGGGCCTAGAATTAGCCCTTTGATGCTATCTTTACTGTGCTGTTGCAAATATTTGTTCCCCTTTTATCTTTTGACTTTGTATATAGGTCTTTCATCTTATTTATTTTATGTTATGGAAAATCAAATATAATAGAAATATTAAATTTTTAAAAAAAGAAAAGAAAATCAAATATAGCCAGGCATGGTGGCTCATGCCTGTAATCCCAGGACTTGGGAGGTTGAGGCAGGAGGATCGGTGTGAGTTCGAGACCAGCCTGGGCTCCAAAAGTGGACTCAAGGCCAGCCTGAACTGCATAATGAGACTCTGTCTCCGGGATTGAACCGCGGTTACTACAGTTGCCTAAGCCTGCCTAGTAGGTGCTTTAGACCACTGAGCCATCTCTCTGGCCCCCCAACTAGCAGATTGTGGTCACACACACCTGTAACTCCAGCCCTCCAGAGGCTGAGGCAGAAGGGTGATTGTAAGAGACTGACAGATGAGGGTCATTGTAAGAGGCCAGGCTGGGCTGCATGTTGAGTTCAAGGTCAGCCTGAACTATATAGTGAGGCCCTGTCTCAACAAACAAACAAACAAACAAAGCAACTCAAAAATTCTACACCCAACAGAAGTAAAGATATAACCAAAGACCTGTGTGCAAATAATCACAAGTATCTCACTCATAATAGCACCAAACTGAAAACAACACAAATGTGTACTAACTTGTGAGATGATAAACAATTGATATGTTTATATATTTATTTACATGTAATTTTTTTGGTATGGGAATAAAACTCAGGACCTTACACTTCCCAGGCAGGTGCTATGCCACTACCCTATATCCCCAGCCCTGATGTATCTATATAATGCAATAACATTGCATTAACAATTGCATTAACAATAATATTGCTCAGCAATAACAATGGTGAGCTACTGATACAGGCAACAAGGGTACATCTTAGCACCGTGTTATGACACCAGATCTAAAAGATCATCTGCTCCATGATTCAATTAATATGAAACTCTAGAAAAGGCAAGCCCATCACAAGAGAACAGCTAATGCAGTTCCCAGGTGTAGGGAGTGAAAGACAGGAATCTGACTGCAGAAGGACTCGAGGAAATTTTTGGAAGCAAATAAATGTTCTCTGTTTTGACTGCAGTGGTAGTTTTCTGACTAGACATTTGTTAAAATAAATAGAACCAAGCACCGGAAGCGAGTGAAGTTCTGGTGGATCCCAGCCCCTCCTCCCCTTTTCACCTCACTAAGCATGATTTTCAAATGAGGAGTGAGTCTGAGATTTTTTATTTTTGGCTTAGACAGCTGACCTGAAGTAGAACTTGAGAACAGATTGGGGAATGCAGAAAGAGAAGAGCACAGGAGGGGTGCAGAGGATGGTGTCAGGAGAATGACTTCTGGTTTTGGAAGTGTTAATGAGGCTGAGTTAATGAGGGCACAGAGGGAGAAAAGGGACTCCTAGAAATGAGGGGGTAAAAGCCCTAATGAGGAAAGACAGGAAAATGAGAACAGGGAATTGGGAAAAGCAGTGACTCAGTTTATATACATCAGGTGTGTGTTTTTCTTTCTTCCTTTCTTTCTTTTTTTCTTTCATCTTTATTCTCTTAAGTCTCTCCTTTCTTTGAGGCTTTTTGTTTGTATCAGAAATCGAACTCAGGACCTTGCACTTGCCAGACAGGCACTTGTGCCACTGAGCTATATCCCAGTCCCTTCCTGAGGAATTTTACACCCATGCGTGA
>PVJA010016156.1:31539-44173 GCA_004027025.1 Myocastor coypus
CCCCGGGCAGGACCAGGTTCAAACTCATGACCTTGCACTTGCCAGGCAGGCACTTGTGCCACAGAGCTATCTCCCTGGCCCCTGCTCTTAGTTTAAACAGCTGAATAGGAAAATAGCTTTAATAGCTCCATTAGGACCTGGGCCAAGGACATTTCTTACGTTTCTTGTGGCAAATTAAGGGTTAACCATGGCTTCTTTTTTTTTTTTTTTTCTCCAATCTAAGAGAGGCAACCACACCAGTCACAATCCTGACTGGATCCAAGTGGGACGCTCCAGAAACTTTCGCTAGCAAAACTGCAGTGGTTCTGGCCTTTTAACATGCATCTATCTACAAAAGGCAAGGACGCTCTCTATCATCATTTCTACTCAATGGATAAGCCAACTGAAAGTCAGAGGGCCAGACGTGGTGGCTCGTGCCTCTAAGCCCAGCACTTAGGAGGCTGAGGCAGGGGAGTATCCATGAGCTTCAGGCCAACCTGGGCCACATATGAGTTCAAAGCCAAGCTGAACTTCATAACAAGGTCCTGCCTCAAACAAACAAATAAACAACTCAGAAAAAACCTAGTTTCTCCATTTTCTCATAAAGAAGACCCAAAAGGCCAATGATAGGGCAGGATCTCCAGCCTGACACTGGTTTTAGATTTGACTAGAAGAAGAAAACAACTTTTGGACTTTGAAGACTGGGTTCCTCATAAGTTAAGCCATCACCTAAATCTCACCCCTATTCTGTGAGTCAGGTTAGTGGACAGCTGTCACTATTCCTTGAAGTAGCTCAGAGAAGGCAA
This sequence comes from Myocastor coypus, assembly GCA_004027025.1. NCBI lineage: Eukaryota > Metazoa > Chordata > Mammalia > Rodentia > Myocastoridae > Myocastor > Myocastor coypus. The sequence goes on from PVJA010016156.1 coordinate 32,325, forward strand.
GGAGAAATCTCCTTGGGGCCAAACAAGACCCTTCATAGAGGCTTGGGGATATGGCTCAGTGGCATAAGTGTCTGCCTGGCAAGCGCAAGGTCTGGAGTTCAATCCCTAGTATCAAACAAAAAAGGCTTTATAAGACCCTTCATAGAGTAGATGAATGGGGTATCCAGGCTGCCACCACCAGTACACACCATAGAACTTCTCCTTTGGATCTTACCCTACTTTGTAGAACTTTGCAGAGCTGGAGAATGGCAGAGCAGGTCTAGGACTTGAAAGTCTTGCTCTCAACCATAATACTCTGTACCTTCTAGTCTTTTCTAAAGTATTCAGTATCAGGGCCTGGCAGGATGGCTCAGCGGTCTAAAGCACCTGCTTAGGAAAGCTTGGATGGCTACAGGGACCGCGGTTCAATCCCCAGCACCACATGCTGCGCCAGCCTTGCCCTCAGGGCAGGCAGAGCTGGCCATAAAAAAGTAAATAAATAAACAAACAAACAAAAGTTCTGAAACAAGAAAAAATAAAATTCTTTAAAAAAAATAATAAAAACTTTTAAAAAATAAAGTATTCAGTATCAGTATTGTTATGAGGCTTTAAAAAAAAAAAAAAGGAAGGAGAAAAGGCTGGGGGCCCCTTGACTGCCATTTCCATGAAGAACCCCCACTCTGCTTCCCGGTGGGGAGCATGTTCAGCATGGACCTTTCTGGTCCTGTCTCCCCTATCACTCATTCTCCCGAGAACGATGCTGCTCATCTGAAGATGAGATGAAAGGTCACTCAGTGTTCAGTGGCATGCTAGCAAATGCTGAGCGCCTGGGGCAGGGGAAGGAACTGACTGGAAGCGTGTGCCAGTCTCTGTGGTGTAAGCACTCCCACCAGAGTAGCTTCCAAACTGGTAGTCACCAGCTCGCAAAATTCCTGAAAATTCAACATTCCATTTCAGCAATCTGTTGGGCGCTGGCTCCAGCAACACCAGCACCCTCATCACATGGTAATGTGGCTCCTGCTCTCTGCTATTCAAAGTCCCCAGATGTCTGCCCACTTTGGAGGTGGCTCCTCCACCCCTCCATTGCTTCTACTTCTTCTCTGAAGGCATCAGCCCTTGCCCTTCTCCTCTAAGGAGTTTAGGACTGTGAGAAGCATAGCCTTTCACGGGAAGAAGGTGGGAGAGAAGGCAGAAAATAAGGAAAGAAATGTTTCTGGCACTCTTATGCTCTCTCCTACAGCATAAATTTCACTCAGGGAAGGAGTGCAAGGTCTGATCATCTGCCATGAACTGGAGAAAGAGAAATTCTAACACCAAAGGAATTTAATTTCCACTGTTGCATCCTGCCATTCTCTAATGGGCTAGAAGCAGTGTTTAGTTGACATCTCCATCCCAGAAGGATTTCCCTCCATAGCAGTGCCAGCTGGGGGACATCTCTCCAGGCCATTAAAAAAAAAAAAAAAAAAAAAAAATTTCTTTGAAGTAGGTTGTTGTTAATTTCCCAGGCTGGCTTCAAACTCCTGGTCCTCTTGCCTCTCATACATTGGGATTACTCGTGTTTATCACTATGCCTCGCTTCTCCAGGATTTTTTTTTTTTTTTTTTAATGACAGGAATCAAACTCAGGCCCTTGTGCTTACCAGGCAGGTGCTTATGCTGCTGAGCTATATCTTTGTCTCTCCAGGCTTTTGAAGACAGATGAGCCTGGGTTCTGAGTGCATTCCTGGTCTCTTTTGCAAGATCTGCTTGTCCTACAAGCCCTGTCACTTTCCTGACTGGAGTGGCATCCTGCATCCTGACTGAGTGTCAGTGTGGAACTGTGAGAACCCTGTGACCAGCAGCCCCACCAGGACTTCACCAGGTGGGGACTACTCCCTTTCCAATGGAGGAGAGGGTACTGTCTCCAGAAGGCAGGAAGAATGCCACAAGGACAACAAGCATCTGTCACAAGACTCTACATACAAAGGAGACGACACAAGCACATATGTCATTCCAAATCGAAACCAGAGTGAAGACTAGCAGGCTGGTCAGGGAGCTGTTGTACACTCTAGGATTCTGGGCTAGCATCAGGTTGGGAACCAGACTACCCAGCAGCTGTTACACCCACAGCCACCCGGTACACTCTGACTTTATCAACATCCGGGCTTTATTTCCTAAAACCCAGGCAGAATTGAGCCGAGCAGGGCTCCCTCTGAACTTGCAGCACTGTCCACTGCCCCTTACACTGCAGCCTTTCACTGAGAGGCAGCCAGGCTTCAGCCTGAGCCCCGGTAGCCAGGAACCCTGGTCCAAGGTGCCAGAGTTAGGTTATAGGAATCTGGCTCCCCTCCAGGTCTGGATTCAAAATCTTGGCAGAGTCTGTAATCCTAGCACTTGGGAGGCTGAGGCAAGAGAATAGTTGCGAGTTCACGGCCAGCCTGGGCTACAAAGTGAGCTCAAGGCCAGCCTGAGCTGAGTTGCATAGTGAGGTCTCCAAAAAAAAACAAAACAAAAACCATGACAAGGTTTTCACTGTTTTAGTTACCTTGGAATAGACTTCCTGGAGCTTGTCTACAGTGCCCTCTGCTGCCCACTCATGTTAACCTTCCGTTTTAGAGACCCCAATCAATTTTGTTGATGTGACACCAAAAAAAGGACTGTAAAAATGCATTAGGCCATTATGATAAAGCCAAGATCCAGAAGACAGAACAGAGTGTACCTCATCCTCAATATCTCTCCTATCCGTGTGCCCCTTTAGCCGCATCCTGTTTCCGACAGAAATCTATCTATAATATATTCCAGCCTTGCTATTATAACTGAGTTTGTGGCTAAACAAGGCCCTGCCTCAAGGGGCTCATGGTTCAGAAGGGGAGGTGGGCAAGTCTGGTTGTGCTCTAAGTGCTCACAATGATCTCCCTACTGCGCGTGCAAGACACTGCACCCATGTCTTCAATCCTCATGGCAACCCTAAAAGATTGCACAGGTTGGGGCCGGGGAGATAGCTCCATGCACAAGTGCCTGCCTGACAAATGCCAGGTTGTGAGTTTGAACCCCGGTCCTGCCAAAAAAAAAATAGATTGCACAGGTTTTGAGAAAGCAGAGGCACTGAAGGGCTTTACACTTTCACAGGGCCATACACTATAAAACAAATAATTACATCTGTGTGTATCTTTTGTGTGTTGGGGGGACTGGGGTTTGAACTCACAACCTTGCACTTACCAGGCAGGCACTTGTGCCACGAAGCTATCTCCCCATCCCCATCTGTGTGTATCTAACTCCAAAATCTATGCTGTTCCCGCAGGAACACAACACAAACAGGGGAAGGGAAGGAATGTGCAGGTGATTGAAATAGTTAGCAGTAGCCCACCCTTTTCTCCTAATACAAGTAGCCCCTTTTTATCCAAAAGCCTCTCCAGGACAAATGATGTACCTATTCTTTCCTCTTGAGTCAAGGGATATATTTCAAACACTGGCCAACTAATTCTGGGCTCATGTCTCCAGGTGGCCTAACCATGGCTTTCCCATAATTCTTGTAAGGTGAGACTGAGAGAAAGAAGCTTTACAGTCTCCTAGGCTGACCAAACTGCACACAAGCAGGAGCATGGTGTGACCACAGTCTTCCCTAGCAGGACAGAATAAGAACATCTTGTACAAGAAGCCGCAAGAGAAGCCTGCATCTGAAGAGAGGTAGCAGCACCATTGGAGGCCTGGGATCCTGCCATTCCCAAGGCTGACTGCATTTGATTGTCTATCTATCTATCTATCTATCTATCTATCTATCTATCTATCTATCTATTTATTGTCTTTTTGAGACAGGGTCTCACTATACAGTTCAGGCTGGCCTTGAGCTCACTTTTGTAGCCCAGGCTGGTCTCGAACTCATACCGATCCTTCTGCTTCAGCCTCCCAAGTGCTGGAATTACAGGCATGCATGCATTTAATTGTCTTATTTTCTACTTTTTCCCCCTGAACTGGACTGAATCCAAGACCACTGCATTAACCTACATCACTTGCTTGCTTGATTGATTTATTTATTTGTATTTTTTAGAGAAGGGTCTACAGGGTGTCAGGGTCTCACTACTAGATCAGACTTGTAGTAATCCACCTGTTTACAGCCTCTCAAGAGTCGAGATTATAGGTGGGTACCACCATGCCCACACCAATTGCCATCTTGGCGTGCACTGGCGGCAGGATCTGCACAGCAGGCCCAGGGATTGAACCCTTGGCCCCTGTGCCTGTTTGCAGGTGCTTTAATCTGCTGAGCCATTTGGCCAGCCCCAATTTATTTTTGAGACAAGGTCTTGCTTAGGTCACCAAAAAGTCCGGCCTGGGTTCTAACTTGCAATCCTCCTGCCTCAGTCTCTCAGAGTGCTCTATCACACCAGGCTCATCTATTCTTATATGAAGTAGTACATGGACTTTTAATTCAAGCTAGTGCTGTTTTCCTTTCCCTTAAAGCCAAGAGTCCTGAGAAGCACACTACTGATCCAAAAAGTCTTCACAGAGGAGACAAACTGAGAAAGAAGGGACATTACGGAAAGATTAGACAAGAAGAAAATAGAGGCTGAGGAAAAACTAAGTGGCTCATGTGAGAAAAGCTGATAGGGTCAGAGGGGACAGGAGAGATGGAAGACAGCCGCATCCAAGAGGCCTTTCTTTGTTTTTTGGTTTATGAGACAGGCTCTCACTAAGTAATTCAGGTTGGCCTCGAGTTTATAGCAATCTTCCTGCCTTAGCCTCAAGAGCACTGGGGTTACAGGTGTAGGATTATGCCACACCCAGCCCGAGGCTTTTCATCTTTATCTGAGGCCAGTGGGGAAAGAATTTAAAGCAGTCTTGTGACATGATCAAACTTGTGTTTCAGAAGGTCACTCATGAGAACAGATCCAAGGTGGTGCAACAGTTACCATGTTGCTTCGTGACCCAGGTTAGGGACCATGGTACCTGGAACTTCCCAGTTCTTGGTTAAGTCTTTCTTTGGCTAGAGGGGAGGACAGACACAAAAAGTTCCATTTTTTGGTTATATGGAGGTCAAGTACATGTGAGACATTTAACAGGAATCGTCCAATTGGCTTTATTGAAAGAGGTGCTTAAGTTAGTGGGTTGGATTTTTTTTGTTTGCTTGCTTGTTTATTTGACTTTTTGAGACAGGGTCTTGCTATGTAGTTCAGGCTAGCCTTGAGCTCACTTTTGTAGCCCAGGCTGGTCTCAAACTCACACTGGTCCTCCTGCCTCAGCCTCCCAAGTGCTGGGATTACAGGCATGCACCACCACACCTGGCCTAGAGGATTGTGTTATTTTGTTCTGGAGTAATCAATTCAACACTTTACCTGATCTATTAAGGCCAAGTGTCCTATGAGTAAAAATGTAGCGACACCCATGCTCTCCCTGAATCACAGTAAGAAGCGACTAAACAAGTGATCAAGGTAGGCATCGGGCAAACAACAAATTAGCATTATGGAATAACAGGGAGCTGAGTGTGGGACCCATGCCCATAAAATACAAGCTTGATCACAAAAGACTGTCCACACATCTGTAAGGTCAGCTTCCTCACTCTTGTTGCCAAGCTCTACCCCCAAGACTGGCTACAAGGAGGCAGAGGCCCCTGGTGCTTGGGAATCTCCCTCCGGGTCCCTTTGTTCTGGGCCAGAGCCTTTCATCTGACCTTTCCCTGAAGCCCTTCTTCCCATCCGCCCCTTAATTGTCAGGCCCAGCTCACCTGACCAGAGCGAGCGGGCAGTGCTTGATCATTATTCTTGCATCATAAATAAAGCCAACAAAGTCTCAGTTTATAGGGAAGACAAATGTGTTTTTACAGAGTTCAGAGACCTGGCTTTACATTGAACCAGAAATACCTGATGTCCTGGCCTTTTCTTCTCTGGAACAATCACAGGTTGCCGCACCCTGCTGCCCTTTTCCCCTCCCATCTCTACCTGGAAAGTCTTTCTCTTCAAGGGCCCTGAAGTCATGAAGCTTTATCTTCCCCAGGCTTGCGGCCCACATCACTTAATGCTTTTTTTTCCTCAAAGCAGTTTTGAAGAGCTGAATTACTCAGATTTTCACATTACAAGTTGCTCCTTTTCAGGTTCTGACAGAAATTTCATGCAGGAGTTAGGTGAACCTTGTGTTTTAGCCTAGCCAGGAGTGTTATACATAGCTTTGTTATTCTAGGCAAGGGTGTCCTCCTCAAAGACTGGAGGATGTTCACGTTGCCATCGGGGCACTGATTGCGTGGACCTGTGAGGAAAGGATGATTTTTATCCTACAAGCCCAGGCAGGGTAATCAAGCATACATCCTTAGAAGGCTCTTACATGCACTGAGGGAGGCTGGCACAAAGTTATTCTAAATTGAATTTATAATAAGATGAAAATCAGGCAGGCTTAGGGAATGACCACAAGTGAACAAGTCTGGTAAATACAAGTATTTAGGACCAGGGAGACAGCTCAGAGGCATAAGAACCTACCTGGCAAGCACAAGGTCATGAGTTCAATCCCCGTTACTGCCAGAAAAAAAGTATTTAACTGAACAAAGTTGTTTAAAAAATGATAGAAATTCTAAGTTCTAAAAATTGACAGAGGCTGAAAAAAATTAGAAATAAATGTTTATTGTTAATAAATTGCTTAGAGGAGTCGGGCGTGGTGGCGCACGCCTGTAATCCCAGCACTCAGGAGGTTGAGACAGGAGGATTGGTGCGAGTTCGAGACCAGCCTGGACTACAAAAGTGAGCTCAAGGACAGCCTGAACTGCATAGCGAGACCCTGTCTCAAAAAGACAATAAATAAATAAATAAATAAATAAATAAATAAATAAATAAATTGCTTAGAACTTTGAGTATGAACAGTGGGAATCTATACCTGTATTACTTATCTATAGTTGTGTAGTAAATTATTCCAAAGCATAGGAACATTAAATGATAAACATTGTCTCTTGGTGTTTGTGTCCTAGAAATCCAAGAGTGGCTTAGAGTAGATTTGATTCAAGGTCTCTTAGAAGGCTGGAGTGGAGCTGTTAGCCCGATTAGCCAGGGCTATAGTCTTACCTATAGATTGGACTAGGAGAAGAACCAGCCTCCAAAAGCCCCACATGGAAGCCTGTAAGATTCTCCTCTTGGCCGGCAAGATGGCTCAATGGTCTAAAGTGCCTGTCTAGGAAAGTTTAGGCAACAGCAGGGCCCCCACCCACAGCCTGCCATTAAAAAAAAAAAAAAAAAAAAAAAAGATTCTCCTCTTGACTATTGGCTGGGAGTGCCATATGATAGTGGGTGGGGGCTCAATTGCTTGTGTCTATTGGCTGGAAGAGTCACATGGTGGGGGGGGGCTCAGTTGCTTGTGTCTATTGGCTGGAAGAGTCACATGGTAGTGGGTGGGGCTCAGTTCCTTATAGCTGTTGGCAGGAAGCCTCTCCTAAGGAGAGAACTATATGGTTCCAGGTTGCCACATAGCACACTTCTCTCCTACCTATCTACCCAGTTAATGATACAGGAGAGAAATGAGAGAACTGTTAGCATCCAACATGAAAACCATCCTTTTATTTTCCATGAATTAAGTCGTATTAACTAGGCAACTTTTCTCCAAACAGTACTTATGTCTTCCATAGGCAGAGCGATTCAGGAGAGCATCCTGGAAGAGGAGCTGTGTTATCAATGCCTTCCTATTGCTGCTGTAGGACACAGGCAGAGTGTGCTTAGAGTTGCATCGGAGGTCCTGGAATTCCCTGTACCGATCACAAAGTGCTTCAGTTTATAGGCACAACAAGATTTTTATCCTGTCCTTAAAATCCTTGGAGCCTGGCACTGACTTGGCCTCCTTATGGAAGAAAGTCCTTCCAAGCCTCCGTTTCTAGAATAGGAAGATCACATCCATATGGAAAATTTGCTCTGGCAAGTAATTTTCCTCCACCATCAGCTTACGTAGAGTTTCCAAAAATTCTTCAGCTGCCTTCACATCAGCACTCACAGACAAACCGCTCGCTTCCACCTTATGTAATGAATCATGATTCTTGGATCATTTAAACCTCTAGTGCTAGCAACAAATTCAGCGTCATAGTTGGGTCCAGACTTTTTCTTCCCCAACCCCATAAAAAAATCTTGTGTTTCATTTGTGATGGTCATGGTGCTGATAGCAGTAAGATTCAATGTCTGCTCTTCATTCCAGATCATTAGAAGTGTGTCTGCGTCTGACACAGGCTCTTCCAGAATTTCTGCAGGGCTTGTTGCCTTCAATGGAGCAGATCCTTTACCAGCTTCCATCACCTTGTTGCTGTTCTTTAAGACACAACTGTGCTGGAATGGGATACACCTGGCTGGCGAGCAATAACCATTACATTTTCAATGTCTAATTTACTTTCCGGATCAGTTACCCAACCTGGTCTCTTCTGGCCACATTGGCAGTGAATTCTGTAGGGTTAGGGGCATGGTAAACAAAACAACACAAGATTAAATCAAGAACAAGAGAAAATGATTCAACGAGATGTGGTAAGACGAGATGAGTGAGACTGCTGCTGGGACAACACTGGATTGTTTTACTCTGTGTGTGTGTGTGTGTGTGTGTGTGTGCATGAAAGCAATTCACTTTAAAAAATGAAAGAGGTCACGGCTGCAGTTCCAAGGTAGACTGCTGTCCAGTCTGTGCAAAGCCCTAGGTTCCATGCCCAGAACTAAAGAAAAAAAAAAAAAAAGAATAGTACAGGGGCTGGGGAGATAGCTCTGTGGCACAAGTACCTGCCTGCCCTGCCAAGTACAAGGTTGTGAGTTTGAAGCCAATCCTGCAAAAAAAAAAAAAAAAAAAAAAAGGATAGTACAATAAGTACATAAGCTGGTAACGTGGTCATCTTTTGTTATCACTATCACATTTTATGCAATGTTCATAGTTGTACACAGTATACTTTCACACTGACAATACAGTAAGTTTATTTATACCTGTCACACCACAAACAAGTGAGTACTGTGTTGTACTAAGACATTGCAACAGCTAAGATGTCGCTAGGTGACAGGAGCTGTTTAGCTCCATTACTGTCTGGAGTGACCACTGATGTATACAGTCGGTTAGTTCAGCACACAGTCTATGACCTCACTAGTGAGTGAATCCAGCCTCTGCCTAGAGAGTTTGTTTGTTTGCTTGAGAAAGGGTCTTGCTGGTGTCTCAGGCCAGAACTTGGGCAGCATCCCAGTCAGTTATGTAGTCTTCTTCTTCTTCTTCTTCTTCTTCTTCTTCTTCTTCTTCTTCTTCTTCTTCTTCTTCTTCTTCTTCTTCTTCTTCTTCTTCTTCTTCTTCCTCTCCTCCTCCTCCTCCTCCTCCCTCTTCTTCTTCTTTTTTAAACATTGATTGATATATTTGGTATAGGGTCTTGCTACACAGTTTGGACTCAAAATGATCCTCCTGTCTCAGCATCCCCACTGCTAGGATTACAAGCATGCACCACCACAGCCTGTTTCAGTGGCCAGCATGGCACAATGCCAGCACAGTACCAGGGACTGAACCCAGACCCTTGCACTTGCCAGGCAGAGGCAGGTAGCCCAGACTGGCTTCTAACTCACAGCAGTCCTGCTTCAGCCTCCCAAGTCCCCACCATGTTCTGTCCTACCCAACATTTGTAGCTACTAATAGCATTGGAAAATCGGGAGTTAAGAATTATAACCGTTTATGGTGATTTTTTTTTCTATAGTACCCTGAAAGGAGAGGAGGGTAAGTATGAGGACGATGATCTGATAGTAACCCTGAGGTATTGGTTACTCCTGCAGAAAATTGTGTGATAGGTAAGGATCTTTGACGACCTCCCTCACCCATGCACTTCTCTGCCATGGAATCTCTTGTTTCCTGTCATCCTAGCCCTCACAGCTTCCTTCAGCATCAGGTTCCCTGGGCCTCATGATGCCCTAGGCTGGTCCCTCATCTGTTTCTCTCAGGCAATAGCTAAACTCTGAGTTTTCCTGGATCCCTACAGTGCATGCCTTTGAGACTGGGCTTCCTACCAGATGACGGCCAAGCTAAAAGGCTTACACAGCTTATGTGCCGTGTGTGTGCGTGTGTGTGTGTGTGTGTGTGTGTGTGTGTTTGAGACAGGGTCTCCCTGTGCAGTTGAGACTGGCTTTTAGCTCACTTTGTAGCCCAGGCTGCTGGTCTTAAACTCACAGTGATCACCCTGCTTTAGCCTCCCTAGTACTGGGATTACAGACATGTGCCACCTTCCCTGGCTGCCTATGTGATTTTTTTTTTTTTTTTTTTTTTTTTTTTTTTTTTTTTTTTTTTTTTTTTTTTTTTTTGTGGGACCGGGGTTCAAACTCACGACCTTTACTTGTGTCATGGAGCTATTTCTCCAGCCCCTGCCTATATGATTTTTAACAGGGGTCTTCTAGGCAAGACAAGTGGAGTTTAAATTCCAGTTAATGGTGGAAAGTCTGGCTGGGAAGAGGCTCTCAAGAACTACAGAGCTATGTGTCTATCTCGGTCAGGTGAGTCAGCTTGTTCTGCATTTCATAGCAGATGTTTACTTTGGAAAGTTCCTTGCCTGGTTGGCTTCTGGACTCCTCTGTGGAACTGTAGGAGGCTCCTTTGTGGAAAGACAGAACTCATCAATCACATTCCCCAAATGTCAGGCTCCTGCTGAGTGTCCCCAGGAGAGCACTGACTGGTCTGCCAGATAAAAATATTAGTTGGTTATCAGAGACCTTCCAGCTGGTCAGAGCTCCCAACGGGCCCCCCGTAGAAAGAGAAACTGCAACATGCATATTGTCCTTGTTCCCTGGATGTTTGTCATTTCCCCATTCCTCCCCCTTAAATTTTTGAGGATAGGTAAGATAGTGATTTATCAGCCAAAAACTAAATTATATTCAACCTTCTCAGTTAGGCACTCATCCAGCCACATCTGGGCAATGCCTGGTGACAGCTTAACGGCCCCAGAAGAGGTCATGGAGTCACTGAGGCTCAGACCAACGGAAGGGCTTGCACTTTCCAGAGCTGCTATGCCTTCCGTAGACTGAAGCACTTCGTACCTGCAGTGTCCCTTACTAGGACTTTCCTCCTCATCATCAGCCAGTCAGCAACACAGTTAGGCTGAGCGCCTTCTGCTTATCTTTCAGGATCCACTTTGTAAAGCTTCCTTGGTATTCAAATCTGAGCTAGCTATCCCATTTTTACAGTTTCCTAATCATTGGCTATTTTCCCTTCTTTAGCATTTGGGAATAGACTCTCTGTGGCCACTACAGTTCCCATGTGTTAGGCACCCAGGAAGGAACCAGTAGATGTGGGTGTAGCTGGACAAATAGCTTGTTGATGTGCTACCGCTGTCTTCAAATAAGATTGGGCTCCCTCCCACGACAGCCACACCTGCTAGAGAATATATCCTGAGAACGTACTTTATATGCTCAGGACTTTGCCTTTGGGTGATGGAAGAGAAACAAGCAATACTAATAGTGGCAAAGACTCATAGGTGAGAGTGCCACACACCCACAGGAAGCTCGGGGTAGCAGAAGCCAAGTGTCTTGGGCGAGGATGGGGGCATGGCTGAAACAGGGACAGGAAGAGATGGGGATAGGATGTTCAGCCACAGCCAGAGTGGGAAGGATCTTCTAAGTACAAAAGGTTTCCTATTCTGCTGGTGTGGGGCAGCCATGGGGGGGGGGGGCGCTCTGAACAGACAATGGCTTGATCGGATTTACGTTTTCAAAATACTCTTCTTGCTGCAATGTGGAAAATTGGCCAGAGGAGGGCAGAGCTGGTGGCAGAGAGCCCAGCGGCAGAGAAGACATTGAGGCCTGAAGGAAACACCCACCTGGACGTGGGACCCACCAGTTAGTTTTTATTCCTCCAGCTCCTCTGCGGTGCACACAGGCAGCAGGGCTAGGAACTACTGCGCGCTGTGCTAAAGGTGGGAGGGGGGGGAGGGAGGCAGGG